>JAVTVY010039706.1:0-186375 GCA_036873755.1 Hanleya hanleyi | reverse complement strand
ACATCCCACCTGGGAAATTTTTACATGGGTATCTAACTGAAGTAAAATGGTGTGTTCTGGTTCATTTTGACGGAATGTTTAGACTTGGAAGATGATATGTAATGATGCCCCAAAATGAACTGAATTATCCGTGTCATCTGTCTGTCTCTCTGTCTGCCCATCTTTCTTGTCATGCCATATATGCAGCTGGTGATGGATCAGAAGCCTAATGAAAACGACTGACCTTCACCTGTTTTATCAAGGTCAAATTTAGCATTAGCAATAAATTTTAAAGGAGTGAAGATAGGCTCTCCAAATTTATAATACTTGTGCAATTGGTGACTGACTACAAGTCTATCCCAGTTGACTGAACCTATTTTCTCAAGGTTATATACTGTATATTATGATATAACATGAAATATAGCCACATGAACAGGTACAATAAAAGCGTACCTGAGATACAACACATATCACGAATCGTTAGATTCTTGGTATGCGCTTTAGAATAGGTTTACCAGAAGACTATTCTGTGAAGTCATGTGACGCAGTCAGTATGTCGGCACCTCTTCCCACTTCCCTTATATTGATACCACATATGCAACAGATGATAGACCTGAAGTGACGTTGGCCTATTTTCTCAAGGTGAAAAACTGTATGTTAAATCACATGTTAACTGCCAACATACAATTCAAATCGAACATTGGCACCATTTTGTTGTGGCTGTGGTTGTCTTCCAGAACAATCTAGCAAATTTTGCATGTGTTCCAACAGCCTCATGCTTCAACAGTAACTTAAAACCATGATGTATCGGCCGAGCTGTTGAAACACCCTTCATTTCCTAGCTCTGACATACCGTGTCACTGTCGAAATATGGGTACCATACATGACAGAGTGATAGATCACACAGCCAGTGAAGGTTCCAGATTTACATTGAATGTCGTTATTGCCGAAGTAGTATTAGCAGCATTTTACAACAACAATAATTCGCTGACTTAAAGTGAAAAATTATAGCGAAAGGTATTTGTTTTTTGTTGTTTGGCATTTTTATTTGCTGGCATTGTTTAAGATAGAATACAACAGCCTAATTCATACAATCAGGAATGAAAAGGGGGTTAAAATCTTTATGTTCAAACTTTCATAGGAAAAATAAAAGTGGCAATTTGAAATTTTATTTTTATTCAATTTTTAAACAGGGAATTCCCCTGTTTCTTGCAATGCTAGGTGAACTGGCTTATGGGTAATTTCAGGGGTGCGATCTATCCAAGCGATATGGTTTTCATTACAACACCCCTGCGCAAAATGAGAGAATGACTGAAAGTTCCGCGTCACTCCGTTTATTGAATGCGCTATAAAGTAGTTCGACCTAGTTTCGAATAATTTCTCTGAATTAATCTCACGACGAGCCGTTTCTAGGTGCAGATATTGAAGAATATGTCGAATGCGTTTCCTGGACAACACTTCTGCTGATATCTTGAGAGATTTTCTTCGAAAGATTGTGTTTTGTCTGTAACTGGTCAATATGGCACAGGTCGTAGTCACGGAATATGCCCACTTCATCTTCGGTTCTGATAGCCAATGAAATACACCGAATTTACGAAAAGACGTCATGTTTTAAGATCGGCTGAACCGCACTGCCAATTATAGTGCAGTCTCGGTGAGAGAGTTTGAAAAGGAGAGACGAGGAGGCAGTTTCGTTTTCGTTCCATCAGTCGACTGGAGAATTTTGACACTGTGCGAGTGTGACATTCGGACAGATCGAGGTGTGTAAAACGTTTTATACCCGTCACTGAATTCATTACTTGTTTCCCGGCGCACACTTGTTAATATTATCAAATAAATGAATATTGCAAGTTTCCGCGCTGCTGCATGACTGAAAGCATGCACATGGCATGACTGAAAGCCGCCGTTTTGTGTGCTAAGTTTGAAAACATTTCTTGCAAGGAAAACTTGATTTATTTCATCAAGCGAAAACATCCTTTTTACTGCAATTTTCAAATTGACTAATCTTATCGTCCTGCATCATTTGTCATCCAGCAAAAGTAATGTTCTTGATTCTTACCATATCCGTAATGGCAGCTCGTTGAACAGGTCAGGGAAAAGGACTAACTGAGATATATATCCCAATTGGGATAAAATATCGCAATTTGAATATTTTTTTCATACTTCCATATTTTCAAGCTGGCATATTGTGCTAGTAGTTCTTCTGTTCGTTTAAAGACATACAACAGTGGTTATTGATGGGAAGTATACTGCAACAACAACATAAAAAAGTATTGCATGTAATTGCAATTGCACAGAGAATAATGTCGACGAAAAAAGGTCAGCAAAATTATACAATCGTATTGTCAGTTTTGTGAAGTAGATTCTATCTTGTTTTTGGTAGTTTTGATGCCGAAATCCGACATTGCCGTTTAGTATGAAAATCGGTGAAAATATCCCAATTAGGATATATTTCAATATCCAAACTTTGATTTAATATCTTAGGTGGGATATATACCCAATCTTAATAAATTAATATCCTATCAATGCTCCCCAATTGTATATGTCGCTATGTAGGATCTTACTGATTTCAATTAAATTTTGTGTTCGGAGCGCCCAGCTCATGAATATTTAATAGTCTTATGACATCACGACCGCATTTTAACTACTTTACTTGAGTCGGGCAGGGGGGATAGGTTCATGGACTCTGCGTTAACTCAAGGTTACGTCAAGGACGAGTCCATAATTCTACCCCGCATTATGGAGCCAACCTGGCGGGTGGGCGGCAACATCAGAAGATTCCCCCACAGCTTGGCGTGTGCTTCGGCTGAGCCAACCAGAAAGCACTTGTCATTACGTTCCCTTCAAAGCACTGTGCAAACCTCTCGGGATCGGTCAACACGCGCCTTACTGCAAGCCGGTTAGATCATAACAGCGACATATCCAAATGGGGAAGCAGTTAGGATTTAATTTTAATTAGATTGGATATATACCCCACTTAGTGCTTTGCTCTGATCTGTTGAAGTTGACAAAATAATTTTCCGTTTGGGCCAGGCAGTGGAGGTAAATTTATTTTTTGATGTTAATAATGGTTTTCTGTGTCTGTGATTGGAATTTTTAGTAACGTGTGTGCAATTGCTGAATGGATTTTAAAATAATTATTCGATGTACCGGTAGGCATACGTGTAATCTTGAAGAAGACCTATAGGCTACTTATATTATTTTCTGGTTGTCAATTGCCACACAAATAAATTATGATTATGAATCAGATTCAGTGACTTCATTCTTGTACATGTCTACAATAACAATGTCATTGAGCTTTGACTGCAGGTTGCTGTGTGCATGAATACATAAACCATGAATGAAAGCCGATCTGCTTCCTGGGCAACAATGTTCACTATGATGCGGACACCGACCTCGGCAATATTGTAGGGTTACTACCAAAATGTTATCTTGTTTAGTTCAGATAATATACAATTTTTAATCTTCGGTGTTGTGTTCTTTATCGGGGAAAGGTAATTCCATTGGGTTGTCAAACAATTGTGATAACAGTTGAACGCCTCAACAAAATTGTTTCCATCGTCCACTGGTACCACATATGCAACTCTCATTTGCCTAGACTTTCTTTACAGTATTGATGAAGTCTCTTCAATAATTAGAGCTAAGCTTCACAAATTCACATCACGTATGCAACGAGAGACACATCAGAAATATATTGAACAGGACCAATTCCTTCCCTGTTTTTTAGCAGCCTTGGATGCTTTCATTTAATGTTGGTGGGCCCATGAAACACAGAATAAAGTTGGTGTTGCCTCACACTGGGTTTCACCCATTGGTAAACAAATCCTTTCTCAGAAGCACTACTACCAGGGATGATTCCTGATTGCTCATCCTCCAGGGGTATGTGCCCCACCCTCTGTCCCATCCTAAAAAAATTGCCACCCCTAATAGGGGGTGTGCCCAAATTGGGGAGATCTAAAGCCCTGTGAGTACCAAATTATGTGTTACAAACTTACCCGGGAAAATGCTCTTCGCCCGTGTTTCACACGAGCTTTTATTTAACCCTGCCTCTCCTCATTCCATCCTTGATCTTTACGACCTCACTGAACCTGAACCTGCCCATGTCCATTGCTCGTGACTCGAAGGACTGCTTAATCCACTACTTTTATATATTTTTAAAGAATAATAAAAAAATCTTGAAATATGTACATCATTCGATTAATTTACGCAGCTAAGGTGATATGGATTATCCATTAACATATGCATCATTGTACCAACGAATACTGCAAGTATAGTTCAAGGAACTATAGACTGTACTGACATACATCGACGAACGTTCCTTAAATCAGCTCGCTGCGCTTTTCTCGGACGCCTAAAAAGCACGATTGCTTCCCGATCGACGGCATAGACACGGAGGGTACATTTACGCATGAACGATTCAGTCTAAATGGCGATATGATACGACGACATATTTCTAGCGTTTGATCTAGATATTCGCGCTATTTATACACAATAAATCGTCCATCGAGAAAATGATGGGAAATATCCCGATGAACGAACCCAAATACAGATAGCCGAGAGCTATGAATCTAAAGGCCGAACAGAAAATAGTTCTTACTGCACTCGAACAGTATGTAGTTGAGTGACTGAAGTGAGGGAGAGTTTAGTCGATAGTATTGCGTTCTGGCGATACCATCCGCCATATTTTTTGGTTTTTTGGTTTCGAAAGAAAGAGGGTTTTTACTTCAATCACTCAAAACAGATATACATTTAGTGAACTTGACAATTCAAGACACATATTGTACAAAGCCAGATTTATACCTGATTCAAGAAGGTCTACACTAAAAAGTTCTCCCCTTTCTGTCAAAAGAGCTAGAGGTAGAAAACTTGTTTTCAGAGAAATGTTGTGCTGCTATTTGAACAATTTGACTCTCCTTAGTTCTATTCCTCAGAACATAGATATTCAAAAAACATCAATGATAAACTGATGCAAAATAAAGAGTTCTTTAGTGCCTCTACATTAAAGGTATATAAGGGATGCTCCCTTAATCATAGGCAATTCGCAATATCATTGCGGAATCCAGTAGCACCATATTTCAAAAGGAGATGTATATTCTAATGGGTAAAAATTGTGCAGAGCTCTTGGAGATGGTGGACATATCTATTCTTTTGGTAAACAAGAACTTAACATTTTGATGCCAAAGCTTCTATAAACCATAACCGTGTCTCGAATTGACCGGATTTGATGGAAACTATCCCCGGCGCACTCTACAAGAGAGAGGAGTTTATGAAATACATTTTAATGCATTTTTCTCTGCCTCGCTTCCTCAGAAATGTTTTTGCAACAAACAGAAAGTGTGTCTGAATGGAAGAGGTATTCGCTGCCGACCATTCCCACTCATATACCACACCTGTACTGGAAACGCAAGGTACATAACTCTGCAAATACGAGGATACGTTCATATCTCAGTAGTAGTTGTATTACCAAACGTCTGATAGAAAATATTATATGAATAATAATACATTGGGAATTCAATTTGATAACAGATCTTGACAGGGATTATGATTTAATGAGCTGAACATCATGATGTCTTGCCGGCATTTTTGAAAACGGTTGATCTTACATTTATTAAAACATTCTTCAAGCCTATTTGGAAGTTGGTGGTAATAGAGACATATGAAGGAACTATAGATTATTAACGCAGAAACTCTCCGTGGGCTACCGAATGAATGTCGGGATTGATAATAATAGAGTTAACCATTCCTGTCAAAACACTAATATTTCATACGAACCTGCATATAGCGCATACTAATATAGCCTAGCAGAATTTGTCAATCCTGCGAAGTATGTGACAATTCCACTCAACGTCACAAAATACCCTTGCATCAACTGGTTATGCAAAGGTTTACTTTCTCAAATTTGGTGATAAATTTTATATTCTGGTTGCACAATTATGGTGCCGAGTTTCATCACTTGTATCTCATGCAGTTTAACCCAGAGGTTAACACCATGTAATGTAATACTTTCATGGTGTCCATAGAAACTGTCACTATCAAAATGTGTCTGAGATACAATACACAACGGAAAATGGCGTGAACATTCATTTGGCTCAAAGAATTTTGGTCACTGACAGTGATGTGACCAGAGAGAGAGAGAGAGAGATAGAGGGAGAGAGACAATTGTCTGGCGTGCATCATTGAAATAAATGACCTCTTTTCTTGATCTTGTTGGAACAGATCTTGTGTTATATATATTTTCTTCCAGAAAATCCACTGACTATCTTCACACAATAAAGGGGAAAAGTAACTCCGAAAATACTACAAGACAACACGGTATAGACTCTACAATGCCGTCTTGTAGTATTTTAGGAGTTACTTTTCTTCTTTAATATATTTTCTTTGGTGTTTGTTTGCGCGATGATGCTAAATGTATCTTTCAATCGAGCGGCGGGAAATGTTTCTAGGACGATATCGATGGTTGATTATTGAATGTTATTATCGATGCAAATCAGAATTCAGGTGGGCTTGGCGTACCACCTTTTTGAAGCTTCTAGAAGAGGAAATACTTCAAATTAAACCAAGCGAAGTAGATTCACCGATATTTTTTTATCACTATTCAACCAATATTAAATATAAACCTAAGAATCTAAAAACCTTTGCATTTCACTTCTAGCAAGAGCTTGTAAGCAAGTAAGATTACTTGGGGGAGAATGTTGTCCTGCTATTTGAAAGAACTCGGATGTTCAATGTATTATGATACAATTCAACAGTTCTTCCAGATGAACCCGACGCGAGAGGGCAGATTCCGTATAAAAAGTATTCACCTAGAATTTCTTTCAGTTATATAAACAATATTCTTGCACGGATAATCCCTGAATAGGCGACGCCGTGAAAGATACAAATTTGTTCTCTGGAGAATGATGTATCTCAGTCACGCTTTGATTGTCTCTGTTCATATGAACACACAACCAGAAAAAAAAATGATACTTATCACCCTAAATTGGTGATGACAGCACCACCCCAAAAAGGTGATTAGTTTGAGCCATCACCCTTTTCCACCATCACCTTAAAAGGGTGATAGGTATCACCCTAAAAGAGTGATCAGCAATGAATGCAAATTTTTAGATCATCGCCCTAAAAGGGTGACGACATTGGCCATCACCCTTTTTCATCACATTTAAAGGTTGATGATCACCATAAAAATGTGATGGGTCATCACCCTTTTTCTGGCTGTGCACCATGCGGGTCTTGGAGAAAATGGATTCATACGGCCCCTAGCCTCTGGTTAAGCGGAATTAGACACAAGTTATGAACCGTAACGCCATAGATCTTGCACGCCACGCTCGTATTTTCGATCAGCATGCGATATGTTTCGCCAAATTTGAGAAACTTTGGGTGGAGGCGCTTGGTGGTATAACTCTGTTTTATAAGTTCCTGCAATAATGTTTTGTGACGCTGATTGAAATCGTCACATTTAACACAGGATCTAGCAAATGCTGCTAGGCGAGATATGTATACGCCATATGCAGGTCCCGCTGGAATATTGCTGTCCAGGAAGGGATAGTTACGATTTCGAAATTGTAAACATCTGTTTTGGTCGTAAAGTCGACGAAAGAGAAGGTCCGCTTCATTTTTATAGAGGTATAGGTCTAAATATGATGTGTCATTAGGGCTATCTGTAGTTTCCTTCAAATCCGGTGAAGGTGGATATATATCCTTCGCTCGGACTTTGAATTGATCAGTTTTTGAAAGCGCCTGCATAAGAGAACAGATATAGGTCCGCCAAAAGGGGTGCACACATACTACCCATTGGAATACTTATATGCTGTTGATATATTGTGTTGCCAAATTTCACATAGATATTATTAATGAGAAATTCAAGCAACTTATAAACAAGGAAACATCACATGAATGATATCCCTTGTATGCAGTAGAGCTGAAGAATGCTTTATGGCTTCTGACATTAATGTATCGGCGATCAGTTTTTCTTAATGAACTTAGACGGTCAATAAGGTCCTGATGAGGGATTGTAGTATAGAGAGTTTAGGATCAAGTTCTACCGTAAGATATTTTGAGTTTTTCAATATCCACAAACATTCAACGCCAGAGTTTTTGGAAATAGTGGCGCAATACCTTTTCCAAAATGTTTTTACCTCCTGAAGGGCGCTCGTCACCAGGGTTGAAAGAAGTTTGGTGGTGCAGCTTATAGAGCTAGCTATGAAATCTAGCTTTGTATGATGATTTATGCATTTTGGGAGTCCAGCACACTTTTGGTTTGTCGTTATGAGTGGTTGAAAGACAACTACCTCTTTCCTTGAGAAACACGTTGTGATTGTTAAATAAATCTTTCAGAGTAACTGCAGTTTGGGCGTTTTCGATGATGGTATGCTTATACCCAATTCCTTAACTAGAAAATAGTGATATTTACATATGAATATTGTATTATTTGGAGCTTTTTCTGCTAGGACTATGACGAATTTATAGCTTCGTCATCCTTGGGTATTGTATGTTAGTAAGAGATAGCATATTAGCATAATCAGTGATTCCTTCACGGTGTATTGTGACTTACATTGTAAGAATAACTTCTTTTTCTTATCCTATCGAGGTCCCTAAAAAAACTAATTTTTCACACTTCTGACACAAGGTTCATTTATAAAACCTGTTTTTCATATATGTTCAGAAAACACTTAGAAGTAAAAAAAAAATCCATCTTTCAATTTCCCCCAGAGAAGCTGTCAAGAAATCTGACAATACAGTGTAACAAGACAAATTGAAGATGCCAGTTATATTAAAAACAGGTTTAAATTGTGTCAATTGTTAAATTCTGTAATAAACAACTAGACATTCCGATGAACCACAAATACACATAAAGTAGAGCAGGTCCGATGGAAAGCAGTGTTTATCAGACTTCAATTCATTTTAATTATTTTCATCTCAGCATTTATCAGTCCAGTTCAACAAGATGCACAAATATATGTAATAGATTTTTTTTTCTCTACGATTGTTTCAGAAGTCTGAGCTTTTCAACCGAAAGAAAACTGGTTTGGCCTGTAGTGTCCAATCTGGTAGGAAATCGTAGTCAATTTAATAATAACTTCCAGTCTTTACCAGCAAGCTTCCCCGCTAGCCAGGGTCCTAATTACAGGTATTGATGTGTCTTTGACCAGTACCAGGGACCCCTACCAGGGTTCGAAACGGCGAATGAAGTACCACGTTCATGTCTACATTTACTTGCCTGCGATGAATTCGAAGATCCGTAACAATATTGCAAAATAGAATGAGGCCATTACACAATATCGAGTCCCAATATGGATTTTTATTGTACTGAACGGAGTTGTGTTGAAAATCCGTATTAGACCAGATGCGATCTTTATTATGCAGAAAATGACGTAAGCGACAATACTGGAGGCGACAGTCAAGATTATAATTTGGACCCCCTATACTCTTTCGATACGATATCTTGGGACTCAGCCGTGCCCATTAATGCGGAGCGGTATCCGATACGTTATCGTTTACTGTTAGGACATCATCCAAGCACAAGTACAAAATAGAGAAACCCGGAGAATTTAATGCGTTTGATACCACATTCAAAATATATGATTCCTAGCCTTCAACACAATAGAAATATGAATAAATTTCCTAAGATTTAAGATGTCTTATGAAACGTGAATTTGAACAAGTAGGGCATCATATGATTCGCTAAATGACGGCTGATGACGACAGATCTCATCTGATTGCCTGATGACGACATATCTCATATGATTGGATGAAGTCATTCACGTGATGTTTATTTCTGGGATTCCCGAATAGGTGCTGAAATGTAAGTAGGTCATAATGGATGTGGTAACTTCTAAAGACAGTCTTAGGAATGTAGATGACGCCGATGGTTATTTACTGAACAGAGCTGTCTTCCCTTTATACTATAGCTGTGGTACTTTTGCAAGTTTACGTCATAGTCAAGATAATCTTCTAAGTTATAAGATTTATTGTTTTTTGTAATGTACAGCACCGCAAGCCTGTAAGAACTTGGGTTATTATGGAACGATAAACCACGTCACAACGCTACATTGTAATAAATCTATTCCAGTATATTACCATGACGTCCCGCAGACAGTGTAAGCATCGCGAAGTATGACGTCGTTTTGCGTCGTCTCGGAGGTCAAAAGGGGAGTTTAAGACTTCTCTCCCGCTATAGAAAGCTGTTTTTGAATTTTCTGAGACAGAATATTGAAATGTTGGGGAACAAGTTTATAAGGCTTCCTTATTCGCATCGTTATCAGAATTTCATGTACATGATATGACTGTACACAAGTACCACATTTAAAGGTGAAATGCAAAGGTTTTTTGATTCCCCTTTTCACATTTTATATAGGTTGAATAATGATAGAAATACCGGTCTATCTACTTCACTTGGTTTAATTTGAATTATCTTGTCTGCTAGAATCTTTTTAAAAGTCGGTACCCCTAGGTGGTCCTCCACAGTTTCGTAGTAATGGCCCCTCTCTAATTTCATAATACGATAGACTGCCCTTGTTCTGCTACATCATAATTCTTCTTGTCTTCTTAATAGCTTATATCTATAATGCAATCCTATTCAGCATTATCAACGCTGCAAACGAGTACGTACAAATCGAGTGCTGGCTTCGTCTACACGCTGATCGGGATCATGGAGCAAAGTTTGTCCTGCCTCAGTTATGCCCCTTGGGTGTGCCTAACAATCGGGACTCATTTACGGGAAGAAAATCTGACAAAAAACGGGCAGTTTGACACCCACTTTTGTTTGCCTTTTTAAGTTGAGACCGGACCAGGGAACGTGAGTAAGAAGTTTAATTGAAATCGCTCTTACAGATTTTTCTGGAAATTGAGCCGAATTTGACCATTTTTCGACATTTTTAAGGGGTTTTCTAGGAAAAATGAAGCAAGCATGGAGGAGAATGTTCGGGTTAAATTTTTCTATAGCATAGCAGTGTTATAGCTTAAAATAATAGTTTCATCATGCTCTTTCAGAAAATATATACATATAAGTGATTTGGGTTGAAGGTTTTGCGACAACTGGTGGCCGAAAAACGGACCCATAGTCTATTCCATGCCGAATAAAAGAATCTCCGGAGTGCACCACTAGCACAGCTGAATTCAGATTTGCAAAACGTCATCGCTTATCTTTCCTTGTTTGTGACGTCACGTCAGACCAGCCGCCCGGAGACTGAACGTTACAAGTATTGACGCCTGGCCAATCTCGAAATCAGAGCTATCCGGTCCTGTCCGCGGCCAATTTTCCAGCGGAGAGCGACCCCTGGTGGCGAGGTTGGACGCCTGGCAAGATGGTCTGATGTGACGTCACAATCGAACATCAAACAAGGGCAGATAAGCGATGCGGATTTCATTTCTGAAATCGGCCGGGCTTGAGATGCCAACTTTAAATCACTTTTCAAAAGCTACCAGGAGACAAAATACTTCAAATAAAACCAAACAGAGTATTTGGGCTGATATGTCAATCATTAACTAGCCCGCGAAGAATATAAATAGGGAAATATGAAAACCTTTGCAGTTCACCTTTAAACTTTAAAGGTGAACTGCAAAGTTTTTAATTTTATCTAAAATGTTGCTTATATACATCTTGTCTTATGTGACATTATTTTTATACGTTTTGGGGGCAAATATATTTAGCAAAATTGTACCAATAACAATATTTACATTATCCTGTTATAAATCCGTCTTGAAAACTTGCATCGCTTGTCGCTATTGGTTTGTAGAACGTTATGACGTTATAGCGGTCTCCTTCATTCAAGTTTTATTTCAATGTGACGTCATGCTACGTCGGATGAATGAGCGAGGATCACTATAACGTCATGACGTTCCAAAAACAACGGGAGGCAAGCTATGACGTTTTTAAAAGCTCTGGCTCTCGTTTTCTGGTGGTATAATTAGTTTTGACTTCTCATATAAAATAAAACAATAAACCACAGAACTATTATCACACATATTTGTAACAACTATAGAAGTTCTTGTTCAATGACATTTTAACAGAACATTGGAAAGCTTTTCAGTTCACCTTTAAGACTTTTTGATACAGATTTTACAATAAGCATTCGAATATGGGCGTTGCCGTTCAATACAGAAATCTTGGCAAGGATACGGGATAGCCACGTGAGCAAATCGAAATACATTCATTGCATTATTATAATTCTGTACATTGGAAAGCTAAGTCCGAGCAGAAGTATACATTGAGGAGAGCTCTCGCGGATGGCGGAGATAAAACTTCAATAAATAATAGCTTACAAAATTTTTCGACCTTCAACATATGCGTGTATTTATTTTTTATTATCGGATGAAATCTTCTTTGTACCGGATCGCATATTGTGTAAGTCAACCTGAGCAATTGCATCAAGTATTACTATCAAACGTCTGTATTTCGTGTTTTTTTTATCAATGATGATGAATTCTCACACACTGGTGTCACAAAGTTCAACTGTAAAACCTGTTTTATCGCCGTCTTCCAATTCCCCTCGAGATATCTGAATTTATTCAATATAGTGCAACAGGACTCATTAAACTTGTCACATATAAATGCAAAACAGCTGTTTGGACATTCCTATTAATAGTAAATACACATGAAACAGAGAAAAGAAAAGGGGAACAATAATGTAGATCAGATTTAGATTAATTTATCACTTGTTTACATTTTAATTTTTTGGCGATGTAAATTTAGTGTCGCCCTGAATATGCTTGCTGTTTTTTCAAGTGGATTTACTTGAAAAATCTTTTGGCGTATCTAGCGAAACGTTGCAGTAGAAATAGAAAAATGTGTGTGTTCAATTTATATTCACCTTCGAAACTCATTCAACACTCATTTCTTTGGGTCGTTAAGGCCGCCATTTTGGAAGTACCCATGGCGCTTGAGTATATTCAAACAAAGGTTTTTTAACCCCAAAAGTATAAGCGATATATATGTGCGAGAGAGCTTCTCATCTTAACTTTTTGTTGGGAAGGTGTTGGGGGGGGAGGTGGAGATTGAGTTGAAAATCTTGGATGCTAAGATAATCACCACCTGGCGCCCATATTAGTTATTTCAGTGCCTCATTCATGATAAAAAGAATCAGAGGGTGTCCTCGCCGATTTGGATACAACATGGCCGTGTCCATATAAACCCTAGCTGCTTCAGTTAATATGCAAATAAGTGAATCTCTTTATGGAGAGATTTTTTTTCAGTTTTGGGGATGGATGAATTGTTTACAGCACCACAACATAAATCTAACAATACGTGGAGGTTATCTTGACTTTCAAGGTTCTGTAGCCGCGTTCATCACAGAAAACATATGCTAGTAAGCTTGAGAACCAGAATCTTTATAAATGCAATAGATGTATGACTCGGTTTAGTTGTGATATCAGCCGTGAAAGATGGATTATTGAACAGAAATTCTGTTTGGCTCTCACGCCTGTATTTGGGCTACCATAACGTCTTTGCATTATTGTACCAGGTAGCTTGGCTATAAAGAGATACGCTTGGCTTTCTCGCTCATTCGCATTTATTATGGATATTCATAGGGATGTATTCGATCATTCCATCGTATTCTTGTGTCTCTTTATGCCATGTGATGCGAGTTCACATGAGCAGCTCAGTTTGCCTTCTCGGGGATACAATAAGTTATATCTGATCATGCGTTTCTACTTCCTAGATTCTAAGACATATTTACATGATGTGCACAGGATGATAACCATTCCTTCAAGATGGGTCAGCTCTATGTAATATTGTAATATTAAATCAATAATGGAGAATGTATTCATAATATTATCGACTTTTGATTATATATCCTCTAGTTTACTGCAGGCAAAGACATCTACCCTGATGAGAAATCGCGCAGTTCCCAAGTCGAAGATTCCTCTACGGCTTAATTATTATTCAGTCTGTTAATGTGCATAGGAAATGTAGATGTTATGGACTTGAGTGAATAACACGGGTGTGAAACATGTTTGCCCGTGGTCGTCAATTAGGATGACCGGAAAAATATCATTCCGGGAATATACCGAATCCAATCTTTGTAGAGTCATCTTAACCTCGAAGTTTATATATCAGCTAAATAAGACTGTAAGTGTAGACCAGTTTTGGAAATCCGTCCCGATCGGTATTAAACCATATCAATAATCGTCTAAAATATCTCAAATATCGGGGTAGCGACCGAAATAATTTTCGCGGGGTTGCACATATCTCGATGTGCCTTTATGCTGCATTTCACGAAAAAGGCACACTTCAAAAAACACACTGTATTCACTTACTGACTGGAAACCCTCAATCTATGCGAGCAATCATCCCTGATATCCCGAGGCCTAATTACCAGTACGGATTTGTCTATGATCAGTAAAACAGGGATGAGCAGTATATGTGGTATATCAGGCAGGTCAATGAAAATGTTTCAAGCTGGCAGATGAGTTGAAGTTAGCATACAAGTAGCAGCCGCCTGCAGTCACATTCACCTGACATGTAGGATTATGAATATACGTATAATTTCAATAAATTAAGAATATTAAAATTAATAGATATTATAATTTTTTAATTGTCTTTCGATTTTTTCTCCTCCATATTTGTAACGTTTAGACTCAAATAGTTACTTCGACTGATGTTAAGTGGAGTAAACCTAGATTTACTACATTTTTTTAATTTTCTGATTATCTCCATAGAGATCAGGTATGGTAGAAATTTTGTACATTTATCATCTTTATACTTTATGTCACAAGAAAGGAGTCTGTTAAAACTCCTTATGTTTCCTTGTTGAGTTCATGCATGAAGGGGGCAATATTCTTACTTCTCAGCAGTTACTGACACACTCATTTCACCGACTATTTCATCTTATAATATCTTGGCAGTTTGATTAACAGTAAGATATTTCAAGCGTTGCTAAGACAAAAATAGTGCTATCATGATATATACCATACTGTGTACGACAAACAAGGCTGTAAGAGTATATATGAGTTGTTTGTTCACAACAAATTAGAAAAGCGATCAAAACCAAAGACCATTGTGGGCGATTGCGCTAAAAGACGTAAATATAAGCATCAGATTCGACGTTCAATATTTAGCCGTCGTCCACAGCAGAATTTTCGCGTCGATAACTGAAATATTTTTTCCGTACGACATTTAACATGAATTCCAAATATTCATAAATTGAAAAATAAAGATGTTATTCTGTAAGAGAGAAGAGGTCCACAGTTTTCAATGATGACAGCGAGATAACATGATGTTCCGTATATAAAATCCTTATCACTGACCAGCATTCTTTCGCCATGTCGTTTTCCAGAATACGGTGTATCTCCGTCACGCTTGGACTGTGCATATTCATTCGAACACCTTGGGGCTTCTAGCCCCGAGATAAACGGTCTATGGCGTTGATTGAAATCATCACGTTAATCATCAAAACGGTCCAGGTAAATCCTCTATTAAGACTGACGGTTACCTGAACTTGTGCAGTGGATTACAGATTGAAGCACTATAGTGGTGATGTTTGGTGAATGTCTGGTAAAAAGATGGGGCTAACGGGAATATAGCTAAATCACTAACGGCTACGGTACTTGATTTATTTCTGAATATGATGGGTTATCTTTCATGTACATTGTATATAATGGTACATTTGTTTTGACAACTTAGTAAGCCTACAGCAGAGCCGGAGATGATATCACCATGATGAATATACCCTCAAAAATGTGAGTCGGTTGGCTCCAGACTTCATCTTAAATGTACTGGAACAGAACTGTGCAATGTGTGAAATGACAAAATGAAATTAACTAAATATGTAAAAAGAAAAAAAAACCTGTTTGGCAGTATAAATAGGGCTTATATGCCGAGTTGAGTATTTAATGTTCCGCGTCGATGCACTGATCCACCACTGGACATTCGCTTTCTGGTAGGTTTGTTATTTTGCTTACTCAGTTATTCTTAGCTGCTATATATACCAGTCCATCTTGTGTACAGTTGAACTATTATCTATAAATTATATTTTTTTGGATTAAAAAAAAAATTCTGATTGGATCCTTAATCCAGGTTCATTTGATTTGTAGTAGTTTTCGCTGTTGTTTTACTGTTTAGACTCATACGTGGGTTCGTTGACTGTAGAAATAGACAAACTTCTGAGATTTTCTTCACGTAAACATATTTACATCAAACTTGCAAAATTGCTGCTGCTGATTTTGTTTGCTGTTATGTGTCGAACTCGAATCAATGCCTGCAATCTAATCAATGATTGAAATGTTCGAAGAAGATAAAAATTTCTCCGCACCGAAAACACCTATTGCTCAGCTAAACACATTACAGACAATGCTGAAAGAGTAGATATTTTTTTAAACGAATAAAGAAAATTTGCGTAAAGTATATGAATAGAAGATCCATAATAGTAGAATTGTTGTACGTGTGAAGATGTATGATTCTCTAGGCAAACAAATGAGTTAGACAAAGTCAGATCAAGCGGAATGTACTTCAGTCGGCCTGGATAAAGCTCTGGATGTCAGTGTTCGTTACACTCGATCTTCATTTGTAAACTTTACGAGATGCGTTTTCGAAGTCTGGTCCCAAAACCGGAATATTCATTCAGAATCTGTCTCGATGATCGTCTACCGCTTATTTGTTGTTTCTTCTGAATGCACAGATAGAATAATCATAGTCTAACTATCACTTAATGCGACAACAAAGATGTAGTTGAGAAAAAATAGTACAAAATTTGGTCTCATTAGGAGGCCTATTATAAAGTACGAATGTTTTGACAAGTTGGTAACTAACAGAGCCGTATATCATATCGCCATGAAGAATAGCTATACTGCCAGTTATTATATTTATAAAATCTATTCTAACCGGAGTAAATATTGATGGTTTTACACAGGCAAACGTTAATCCAATCTTCAAGAGCGGTGACAAAAACTATGTTATCAATTATAGACCAATATCGTTGTTACGTTTTGTTCTCCAAAGTATTTTCTAAAAAATATACAAACTCAACATTTCGAGTTTGTCAAAGGTTATTTATGTAATGTTCAACATGGAACACTGTTTCAAACAAATCTGGTTTCATTTATAGACAATCTTACATCATCGGTTAACAAAGGGAAACAAGTTGATAGTATATACCTCGACTACTCTAAAGCATTCGATTCAGTCTGTGAGGATTTGCCTTACACAAACTGGACAAATATGGAATGGGAGGCGATTTACTCCTATTAGTTAGTGACTATATTACTAATCGGTCACAGAAAGTGGTTATAGATGGTTATTCGTCCCAATATGTAACAGTAACTTCAGGGGTCCCACAGGGTCATTCATGTCAGCTCCTGTTTATTTTATTCTTAAATGATTTGCCTGAAGTTTTATCTATATACAAAGTATCCATGTATGCTGATGACACCAAAGTATTTCACGAAATATTAACGCCATTGGGTTGTCACTACTTTCAGCTGGATCTGATCAATTTATCTACTTGGTCCAAGATATGGCGCTTCAGTTTAAAGCCGATCAAATGTTGATTAATATATGCCACGAAAAGGTACTCATATATGTGACGTCAATCTTGAACCAACCTTGATTTCAATAAACATATTGATGATGTAGGTAATCAGTTTCTAAGAATGCTTAATCTCATTAAGAGATGTCATTTTTAAAATGAAAAAACATTCCAACTTCTCTATATCTCTTTCGTTAGAAGTAGTCCGTTTTGGCCACCTCAATATTCATGTCATGGAGAGTGTACAAAAGACATTTAAACGGTATTTGTCTTTTAAGTGTGAACGCGAATATTTGTCCTACGATGAAGTAAGCTGGATTCCCTTTCTTAAACGAGCCAAAAATTTATGCATTGTATATTCTTAATTCCAAGTGTAACTGTTCTCTTCTAGAATTATTCCCATTTTACTTACCTGTCAACAAATTAGACAAACGACACTGTTTTTATTACCTAGATGTAGAACGAATAAACGAAAGCATTCTTCTATTTCCAGAGTTTTAGATAGGTTTAACCAATTTCCTCAGCATATTGTTAATTTTAGCCCTCGCAATGTTTTTGAGAAGGCCATTTTTGTACATTTTCAAGTTCATCAATCAGAGAGTTTATTTCGTACTTTATATGTGTAACTCATATATATATACATTTTTGCATTGCTCCGTTCTATTATGTTATTTATTATAAATAGTATTTTATGAGGTTAGTTATTGGGTGCATGCAAAATAAATTATATCGCCCCCTACCACAACGCTTGCTTTCAACAAATATATATTTAGTTTTCCTGATTTCGAAATCCAAGCTAGGAGAAATAAATTGTTGTTAAGTGGATACCATCAACTTAATGTTAGAGAGGAATATCAGTGTCAATATAATGAAATCAAGGAGTAGTTGATTGAGGTTGCCATTGTTTCACAGATCTCTTGAGTGTATGAACAAGGACAGTGGACCTCACAGACAATAGGAGGTCCTGAATATTAGATTCTCGTCAGAAATTCCTTGTTACTTCAAAGTCGAATTGTTCTAAAATGTATCTCAGAAAAACCTATTATCAGGTCATATAGCTCGAATCCAATACTACCGAAGCTTTACGTGAAAGTAAATTTTCATTAAATTGATGACCGGTAGTTTTGTTAATTTTCCAGAGTTTGTAAATAATAAAGCCCTCAGATTTCCCCTTTGTAGGATATCATGTCAGGTTCTTTTGGTCACAAACCAACGCTGCGTTTTGTGGGGTTTATGATTGTAATTGTGACTCGACTTCCGGCGAATATTGATTGGCCATTACACCTGACTGGCAAGAAATGGTTTGTGATGTATTTTAAGATGTTTCTGTAATATTTGACTCTCAAAAATATCATAAAAACTTACCCAACTGGTAATAGAAAAAATGGACCAGTTTGATATCCCACCTCTCAGATTCGCTGTGATGGTGTCGTTGTATCTAGACAAATGGTGGCGAGTGTATGCTGATTTTTTTTGTACGTTTGAGCAAAAACTTGGCGTGTCCCACAGTCGGGTCAGTGTGGTGGTGAATATTATGAAAATATTGCCTTGTTTTGAGGGAAATATGCAGTTTTGTTGCCCCGAGGATGTGCATATTGCCCGAGCCGCAGGCGAGGGCAATATGCACAGCCGAGGGGCAACGAAACTGCATATTCCCCTCACAACAAGGCAATAATTTCATTATTATATTTATCAACTTAACTCTGTGCTAATGTATTATCTCTCGAGCAAAATCATGTTTTATGTTTATTTTGGAAGAGCGCAATCCTTCTGAGTTGATTGCTTTCAGTGGGCAATCGCCAGCAACATTATTTTTTATGCACGAGATTCCACTGATTCGGAGCTGCTTCACTACTATCGTGTAAATCTCGCAACGCACGTATAGTTGTTCGGTGCCGCTTGTTAGTTACTCCAATAATGTGCTTGGGTACGATTCTACTTACAATTAGATGGGGGGAGATCATTTATTTCTGCTGTGTTCTCCAGCTAAAATCAACTCGACGAACTGCTCCGTGATCGGCTGTTTGCAGCGCGACTGAGAGAACAGGGCGACCTCTGTTGTAATTATCTCCCTTTAGTGTATATTCCATGCGGGGTGGAATATGCAGTTTTATTGACCGGGGAATATGCAGTTTTATCTCATTACAATTTATATAGGGAGACACTCTAATAAATATAATAATAGGGAATAAAGCTTCTCAAGATGTACTCACCCAATTTACTACTTGGAGGTACTTGTAGTAATTAGTCACACCGTCCTCCCAATTGACGTCACTAACCAAAGGGATTGTGGGATTCATTATATACACTGCAGGCACGATTCTCAGCAGGCACGGTCAATGCGTAACCTAGATGCATTATACCTCATGAAAAACTATCTGGGAATTCATTCAGATAAATGTATACTTGTCGGTATTGACGATAAGAAACACCACGATGGCCAATGACACCAACACCGACACCACTGACAACTGTTGACCATTTCACTGCCAAAGGCCGGCATAGCTTGTGTTTACTGATTATTGTATTGGTTTTGCCTGCTTGGATATTTGTTCTTTTTGTGTCTTTCATCATGGACGCGTAGATTTAAGGACAGTTGTTGTCTACCGAATTTGTAAAGAATATGGCTCTGCACTATATGGCTCTGTGAATTTTACTGCTGAAACGGTCAATCAGATTCCGACAGTGGAACCAAAATTTCTCCAAGACGATTTGTTGAAAGTTTATTCTGACCCATATATTTTATTTTTTCTGCCATACATTTACAAACTCAAGGATTTATTTTAAATTGACCTATTTGCGGAAAAGTTGCATGTGGTGCAAAAATGCTGAGTCGAGTGGAGTATACAGTGTTCGCGAATATAACTGGGACAAAGACAAAACCATGTCAATTTTTTTACGATGTGTCAGTAATTAAAACAGTTAATTAAAAGGGTTCAAATCTGCCAAGCGAAAAAAAAAATCTCAAGCGACAGCCACATAAACAACGCCCTGTCGAACAAAGAACCTGACATGAATGGCTTATCCTCAAACATTAGGCCTCTATCAGCTGCCGAGCGCTTCGTTAAATTAAACGTAACATTAACACAAGAACCAAAAGTGTCTCCTGTGATGGTTTGTATCCCTCTCACACTTTGATTGTTGATGTTCATGTGGACATATTGAATTGACATGACCACACGGCCCCGAGCACCGGCTTGAACGATACTAGATACAAATATTTCACAGCCATGATGTAATAGCCATATCAAGTCATCTATTAAAAAATGAAGAACTGATGAACGAGGGCTGAAGACAGATGCAAACAATGACATACTATGCTGATTATGTTGATGTTTCAGTACTGATCATGTTAAATTTTATCAGCATACTAAACACGCATATACGAATACACTCAGACCCAAAGCTCGAGCATTTCGGATACGATTCCTACGAAATCTCTGAAGAGTGCAGTTCTGAGATTTATCACACACATAGATACCGCCTCGGCCCACGGCATTTATATTTTGTTATCTTTGTATAGGTCACTTGATATTTATTTGAAAGTTCAATCTTATTTATCGTGGTCAGTAACAAAAATGCCAAGCACATTGTGTCTATCACCGGTCTGGATTGACTGATAGAGGATCAAACCCGACAGACGTTCGAACGGACATGCTGACTCAGAGGAAGGCGCTTTTATTTTTTAAGTCTGTCCATGTAGTTGCCTTAATAAAAAAAACTCCCTACCCTCTCACATGGCTGTCTGCGACTGCTGCTTAGAGACACAGCCTTTTATCATATCTCAGAGAAGCATGTAGACTTTTGATTGGCTGACAGACCTCATGTGTGATGCTGTATTGTCAACTTGCTGGTCGAATATATATCGTATACCCCCGTCGCCAAGGGCAACGAACAGGTGTTCACTAGATTCCATCGTCTGCTAAACAAAATGGCTGAATCAGGCAAACGTTTCGCGTCTCACACGGACGATGAAGTTGTTGAAAAGCGGGCTAATACTATTCCCAGCAACACAAAAAAATCGAACAAAGCGTCCGCCAGAACTTTGAAGTATTACCTGAATTCGAAGGATTCTCGACCGAGAGGTTAGCAGAGGTACTTAGTCATTTTTATTTGGATGCCCGAAAACAAGACGGAGAATTGTACAAAACATCCACTCTCGAAAACTTTCGACATTCTTTGAATCGTTACCTGAAGGCCCCACCGTATTTGAAAACTTTTGATTTGATTAGAAATTCGGAGTTTAATGAAGCCAACGAGTGCTTCAAAACCGCACTTGCAGAGTTGAAGGCATCTGGAAAAGGCGGCACCGATCATTATGAGCCCATAAACGAGTCCGATCGTTGTAAACTCTACAAGTCTGTTCTCATGTCCCAAAAAACCCCAACTGGGCTTGCAAATAAAGTTCAGTTCGATGTACGTCTGTTCTTCTTTAGAAGGGGAGTGGAGAATATGGAAAAGATGACAAAAAACACATTCATCATCAAGCGGCACCCGAAAACTGGGCAGAGGTATGTGAAAAAAAGGAGGATGAACTCACAAAAAATCGCCGGGCCCAGCAAAAAGAGGGTGTTACCGGATTCATGCCTGAAGAAGAAGGTTCCCCGTTCTGTCCTGTTGCTTCATTCGAAAGTTATATCTCCAAACTCCATCCGAAATGTGATCGCTTGTGGCAGTACCCGGTTGATAGTTTCCTCGATGACGATGAAGTTTGGTATTATAACAAACCTATTGGGAAACACCGCTTGGCAGCCTTCATGACCAACCTGGGCACTCGTCTGAAACTTTCTGAACCATACACTAACCACAGTATACGAGCAACCGGCATCACCATCCTTGGTAGAAACAACTATTCAGCATCTCAAATAATGGCTGTCACAGGTCACAGATCTGTCTCGTCGCTGTCGGTTTACCAGCGAGTAAGTGATGGCGAGAAACTGCAAATGGGCCACACGGTTGCGTCAGTAGCCTTTCCTGACACGATGGGTTCAACCCGAAAGACGAATACCGGTACGCATACACTTCCAGTAAATGTTCTTGTCAAACCCCATCCTGCAGAAACTGTGACATCATCTTCTCAGTACCCTGCACCCACGTCAAATGATGCCACGTCGGCCGTGTTACACACCCAGGATGTACGAGCAGAAGGCCATGCCGACGACTTTGATTTTGATCTTAATCAGCTGTTTTGTGAATTCGACAGCACCGCTGTCCCGCCCACATCGTGTGACATTCCCACAGCTATCCTGGTCGCCGCAAATCCCTCAGCGCCAATGTTCAATAACTGCACAATAAATGCAATCAACATCATCGTGCGAAAATGAAGCAAATACCTATACTTCTGCCAAATTGTGCAGGACAGTTTGATTTTTCCGATTTTTCTCTCGAACTGTAAATTTAAGTCAGTTCATGTTGGTCCTTCTCCTGTGTGATGTTATGGAAACATGATACAAGTGACACTGTCGAGTGACACGGTGTTGAATTATAGACAGAATGGAAATGTAACAGTTCACACGTGTGTTTGAAACTTACATATCCACGCAACAGATGTGAATCCGGAACGGGTCGTTCGATGTATTTATTAACAAAAGGTATATAATCTAGATATTATACTCGTCGATGGCTATTAAATATTAAATATGAAATTGAGATTAAGCTTAATGTTCCAGTATTTTATACGTTTCTGATTTTCAGAATAGAACATAAGAGATGAAGCTGAATTTGAAGTTAGATTGTTCATTCTTTATCACCGAAGCCCACCGGTATTTCACACGGAAACCGGGTTCATTGTTCACGGATTACAGTATATGTTATCGTTATCTTTGCTCCTCCCTTAGTACGTTTTAAAGATGAGGATTGTAAAAATGATACATTTGTCTTTGTGTTCATTTTTTCCGGTGCATGCTGTGGATCGTTCTGAAACCAGTGCAAGTCCGATCGAAGTCCGTTCCATTATGTCGGCCTTGAAGTCCAAAGTGATTCTTAATGCTCTGAGATATGATAAATTCGTTATACATCGCCCTTCCGGGGTAATACGGGATTCGATTTGGTTTCTCTCGCCATATTTTTCCTCGGCTGCGCCTCGGAAAAATATGGCGAGAGAAACCAAATCGAATCCCGTATTACCCCGGAAGGGCGACGTATAACTAATATTCTAAAGCATCTGCTTGATCTTTAGCATTGAACGCATAGGGAGATTGCTGTCCTATATTGGACGATATAGTACCCTTTCTCACGTGACTCTATTCCAAAATGGATCTATTCCAAATACGATTTGGATGGGGTGGATAGGTTATCGCACCGTCTGCTCCATATTAGATGGCTATAAGTGAGAATTACTCGCGATTTTCGACTTGCAATAGATTACTGACTACATTTATCTGTTTTCTCTTAGTTTTGAGACTCAAAATCTTACAAATGTTAATTATTTCTCATGATTCTTGTCGTTTCGCGAGTCTGCATATCCGAGGGCGTGACAATCGTAGTGAATTTATGAATGACGCACGTGCAGAAATCGCAACATTGCATTGATGACAGCCGTCACTCAAATATAGCTTTCCGTCGGACCGCTGTTCACAGGAGGCGATGCACCTGTTTCAGCTAAGTTATGATGATATATGGGGCTGTAAATTGCTTGGCAACTCGACAGAAAATTTCAGGGAGTGTATATCTTATCTCGTGTAATGAAAAATCCTCCAGAATTTTCAGAATCCATCACAATCATTCGGTAGTGCTCTTGTATCGACTGCGCTGCTCGAGCATGTCGAGGGCGGAGTCAGTAAAACTGTGATGGCAAGTGTCTCGAGGTCGTACATATCAACGCCGTAATCGGTGTGGGATAATTATTGGAATCTGATTTAAATGATTCGTCATCGCACATAAGATCGCGTCCACATGGTGTTTGTAATTTTTAAGGGAAGAGTAAACATTGTCTCTGCACTGAAATACAGAAATATCATTCCCTGAGTTGATCACGCCCCTCGCCTGAGAGAATAGACCGGCCCCAGTGGAACACCAGAAAAGATTATTTGGACGGGTCTACCAGAGTTTGTTGTCAGGGGTAAATTGAATTTCAAATGAGTACTATGACCACATTTATTCCTTTATTTTTAGCACTGGTAACATTTGTAAAAGATGCTTTAGAATAGAAATAAATGTTACTTTTCTGTCCTCTAACTGCCAAGATAATGGATGGTAAAACGGAATTGCCTTTATGTTTTAGGACTCAGCCTGCGGCTTCGTCGCAAAACAATAGGCAATTCCGTTTTACCATCCATTATCTTGGCAGTTAGAGGACAGAAAAGTAACATTTATTTCTTAAGTATCTGGACTGATAAACATGATAGATCGATATCGCGAATGCTCACCTGGATCACCGAGGCGGCCATCATAACTCCTGAATGACGTCACCGATCGGAGCGCACCGCTGCGTAACCAAGAGGAAATAATCATGTAGCACTTGACTGCCGTGAATGCTGGCTTTGGCGATGTTTTATTCCACATAATCTGCAGTCGACCAATGTGGCATTTTATTTGCGCATGTGCATTTCTTTTTGTATGAGTGCATGATGTACAAGTATTGGCAATTTTTTAATTCCATTGTAATTCACATTTGAAAGAAAGAGATGTACATGTCGCATGCATTAATGTAGAATTCTTGGGATTTTGAATCATAAACTGTACGCCTTCGTAGACCAGATGTGCAGCGTTCTGAACGAATACCTTCACTTGCAGAAGGTTAAAGAAAGACATGATCAACCAGCCCCATGCCCACATAACCCCATCATTAAAATTGTTGAACCTGTAACTCTGGCTCTCTGAGTTAGCTGTTTTCGGAATTGGAGTGGTTGATACCTGGATAAAAAAATGGTCTGAATATTTATTTCTATGAATTGGATAAAACCGTAGTCGTAGACGAATGCCAAAAAAAGTAAATTGATCATGTTAATATTATTTGAATGATCAGTCAATGACCGCGGCTCTAGCGAATTTACGCATGTGTTTACCGTCATTTCTGGGCTTTCAGATATGTTAATTCCGCGGTTTGCAGTTCGATGAAATGTGCTCGGTGTAAATTTCATTGCTATTGCGATTCGCAATTGTCTCGGGAGTGGGTGAGCCGTTTGTCCTCTTTTAATATGACACGCAGCAGTCCTTCAGCGTGTTCTATGCAAGTTAGCTAATTAGAATACGCTGGGCGGTTTGACCAGTACATGTACGTATAAATAACCAATAAACTGACCCACGTATTCAGTGTGTAGTGCTGGCGGCCTATAGTTAGTTGTTTTCTATTTCATTCATGGCGGACAAAAATGATCTGCTTATAGAAAGTGATGAGCTTTTGGTGGGAAAATGGGCCAAATCTTTCAAGATATCTGCCGATGCCATTAAATTATTGGCTAAGGATAGCTTTTCATTACGGCGATACGGATTTGATATTTTTGGAACAGCATGGTGTCTTGCTCGCATCATTGAACACTGTTGACGCTTCTCTCGTTCACGAAACTAGCCTATGTTTATGTATACTGCGCTAATACTGTTATATGGAATATGGAATAGGTCTTTGGAATATGGACGCGGATATTCTTTGATGGACGACGGCTGAATTATGAATAACGGACCAGACGCTTGTAATTCACTTCATTGGAAGCTCTGCAACTTTTAGTTGAAGAAGATATAGCCGGCACAAAAATTCCAAAAGGATCAGCAAAAACTGATATTGAAAGGTTTCCAAAAGCTGACTGACGATCCGGCCGTTTCGATTAGTGCCAGTAATTTTGCTAGAATATCTGGGTCAACGGTACCTCGTAGTGACGTAACCGAGGCTGGCCGGTTAGACGACCCTTTTGTGTTAAATAAACAAATTGCTTATGGATAACAACTTCTAGTTTATTCAGGACGACGTTTCGATACAGGTCCTAGTATCGTTCTCAAGTCAATGACTTGAGAACATTGACTTGAGAACGAGTAGATATAGCCGGCACAAAAATTCCAAAAGGGTCAGCAAAAATTGATATTGAAAGGTTTCCAAAAGCTGACTGACGATCCGGCCGTTTCGATTAGTGCCAGTAATTTGCTAGAATATCTGGGTCAACGGTACCTCGTAGTGACGTAACCGAGGCTGGCCGGTTAGACGACCCTTTTGTGTTAAATAAACAAATTGCTTAAATGACTTGAGAACGATACTAGTACCTGTATCGAAACGTCGTCCTGAATAAACTAGAAGTTGTTATCCATAAGCAATTTGTTTATTTATCTACTTCCCAACTTCTAAATGCCACTTAAGGAAAGACCCTTTTGTGCGCGAGATAACTGGATCTTTACGCGCTCCACAAGCTAATCATATGCGACTAAAAATCTGTGGTTCCACTGAGTAAGTTGATATAATATAGGAGGAAAGTAACTCCGAATATACTTAGAAAAGACATCTTGTGATTCAATATTTCAACATATACTTATGCCATCGATGGCATAAATATATGTTGAAATATTGAATCACAAGGTGTCTTTTCTAAGTATATTCAGAGTTACTTTCCTCCTATATACCACTATCAAAGCACATATTTTAAAGATATTTCATAATTTCGTGGTCTGTTCGAAGAACAATTACATGAGTACACATATTTAAGTTTCATGTTTTCTTTGCTAGAATGATCCATATATGTATAAGGGTGGTAAACTTACAGATTAATCAAATTAATTGATGCATGAAGAGAATAATCCTGGCGCCCATTCGCCGATCCCTCGTGAAATAACTATCGTCTCAACCATTTGTCTGGTTCCAGATCGTTAAGTTTCACTCAGGCATGCATTGTCGCATTATAAGTGTCCAATTACTGTGATTTACCATAAATTATAAAGTTGTGATTTGATGAAATGGGAATTAATTTGCATGACAAAGTCTTCCGGTCCAGGTTATACTGTTCTAGTTTGATTGACAGTTACTGCCCGGAAGCATGTTGAATATATTTCGAGCGTCTCGATAGCTTTTTTATTATTCAAGTACAGAACTTAGGATTAACGAGGATAAAGAAAAAACTAGATCGTGGTCCTTTTAGATAGGTTCATCTTGCTCCGACGTATTTGTTTGGGGATTGAGTCCGCTGTACAAGCAGCAGAGAGCGGTCTGTCCATTTAAGAGGCTATACCGTCCCCTGAAAAAATTGTCCCACCCCTGTGTGCTTCAACCCATACCCCTTGACCCTAACCTCAAGAGTAACCCTAACCCTAACCAGAACCCTTACCTCAAACCTATATGATTAAAAGCTGTAACCAAAACACGCTATTCTCCTCTGTCATGCCTATTCTGAGTTCTAGATACACCCTTAAACATGGAAACAGTAGATAGGGGGACAGATGAGCCTGTTACACCGGTCACATGTCCGCAAAACAAGAGTTTTGCGGGGTGTGGGCAGTGTTAAAAGTGTCGAAATATGAGGTCTCTATATATAACCCCATGCTTTACATAAATCCACAAAAAAGGTGTGAAACGCAATTTGGGTGAATCGAGAAATAAACGGTTTACCGCCAAACAAAACACATCAGCATATTCTACAAGTATCCCTCTATATATTCCCGTCGTCAAATTACTAAATTTGTGCATTTTTTTACCTTTGCGGGGCGATTCAAAATCCATCGTAACTTGTTTTGTTTTGCGGGCCTGTGCACCGGTTCACCCGACTGACCCACGCGAAATGTTAATTCTAAATCCTAGCTTAAATTGATCGACTGCAAACGCTATTCTGTTTTTATCCCAAATACATTTATAACCTATGGCGATGAGCAGGCATTCAACCGAAGAATTGTGAATTACTACAGCTAGTTATAATCTGGGTATTTTAACAATCTAAAAATTGGAGTGATGAGTGTATGTGTCGTTAATTGAATGCCGCAGTTGACCCAAACCTTAATGGGCAAAGAACAGGGTTTTGTACTTTTCTTTCTGCGTTAACCCCGCATACAAGTCGGCGTATATGTCAAGAAGTCATATAATATCCGAACTCCAACGTTCTGCCGTGTCCCCATTGTAGGACAGGTTCCATGATGTTTCCAGTGGCTTTATCCCGGTCACAATGTTTATCAAGTCAACATCTCGGGCGAATTAAGTAACTCAAGTGAAATTAGATACGCGACCGACCTTGTTAACCACTGACTGTTGCTTTTCTGAACGGCGCAATAGAAATAGTCAACATTTGTGAGCGCCAGATATAATCGACGGCTTAAATACTGAAAACAATGTTAGATCAGACCAGTAGGCAGCCATCGTCCACGTGCGATTTCTAAGTCAGTAATCCAAAAACAAACCCACACGAGAATAAAAGCGCCGAAATTGCAATAGACATAATATGAACTCTACATACAAGCTTGCTTCTTGCAAACATAAGTCCGTTTATGATCAAAACGAATTCAATGTTTATTTCTCCACTAAGATTGTAATATATTTAGTTTAAATGAATACCGATGGAATCTACTATGTATTAGAGCGTTGTTCTGGCCTCTTGTCCCTGGTTTAATGGAATTTGGAGCCTCGAAACGCAGAGCTCGAAATCCTGCATAGTTGTGCTTTTAGTCTTTCGGTGCTTCACTTTATAGCGGCTGCTTGTTTCTGGCAGTGTCTCATAGCTCAAAGGGAGATACTGTCATTTTTGTTTTTGAGCTTGTCCATTTATCGTTCCGTGTTCGCTCAAGTAATGACCTATTTAGATATCGTCCGGTGATGGCTGAATATCGTAACAAATTTTATCGTTGATTAATTTCAGTGATGCGGATTATTCTATATCTGATGATCATTTATATCTTTCTATTTTAGGTCTGACGAACAGGACTGATATTCGAGAAGCAAAATGCCGGAAAAACAACGTTTGGTTCTCGAACGCGATTTGTACCGCCAGGACGAGTTCGACAAACGTTACCCATTAAAGTCGAAGCAAAAGAGGACTATTAAAGAGAAAATTCGCTCGCAATGTTATTGTTCGAAGAAACGGATGGGACAATTTATTACGACCTTGTTGCCAATCATCGGAGTACTCCGGAAATATCGCTTGAAAGAATATATAGGTTACGATATTCTGGCTGGTTTGACCGTTGCCATAATGCACATCCCACAAGGTTTGGGATTTGGTATTCTCGCCTCCCTCAAACCGATCCATGGACTATACAGCTCCTTCTGGCCCGTGGTCTTCTACATGATATTCGGCACAAGCACCCATGTATCGTTTGGCACCAACGCCGTGATCTGTCTACTGGTGGCGGGTATCACAAGCCGTCAAATGGAGTCATTTAAGTTCGAGCACCCAGATTTCAACTCGACAGATCTCCTTGCCAATGACACGGCAAACTTCGATTCCATGGAAGAGGAGGCTGCACTACAGTATCGAATAGGTCTGGCGACTGCCGCTGCCTTCATGTCGGGGTTAATACTTCTAGCGATGGGAATCCTCCGTTTAGGATTCATCACTCTTTATCTCTCTGATTCCTTCATCAGTGGATTCACAACGGGTGCAGCTGTTCACATCGCCACCAGTCAAGTGCCGAAAATGTTGGCCTATGGAGTCGGAAGTATTCAAGGCGCTGGGAAAATAGTCCGCACATATATCGCCATCTTTGCAAATATCACAAAAACTAACATAGCAGATTTTATCATCGGTGTGATATGTATGATTGTCCTCATGGTGGTAAAAGAGTGCATCAACGAGCGATTCAAGTCTAAGATGAAAATGCCTGTACCCATCGACCTGATTGTGGTTATAGTGGCAACTGTAATTTCCCATCTTGCACGCTTCCATGAAAACTTCGGTGTTGTTATTCTGCATGACATTCCGACGGGAATTCCCACGCCGGCCTTGCCACCTTTGGGAGAAGTGTCGGACTTTGCCGTGGACACGTTTGTCATAGCCATTCTCATATTTGCCATGACTATTGCGATGGCAAAACTTATGGCGAAGAAACATTCATACGAACTCGACGATAACCAGGAGTTAGTCGCATATGGCCTTACTAACTTTCTCAGCAGTTTCCTGTTATGTTTTCCTTCCTGTGTGGCCCCTCCCAGGACCATGCTGCAAAGTTCGATTGGTGCCAAGACCTTAATCTGCGGCTTCTTCACAGCAGCGTTGCTCTTCCTCGTCCTAATGGTGATCGGGCCTCTGTTCGCATCACTTCCGGTCTCCGTTCTGGCGGCCATGATTATAGTTTCCATGAAAGGCCTGTTCATGCAGGTGCTGGACTTGAGGCTCTACTGGAAAGTGAACGTCTTTGATTTTATTACTTGGCTGGCAACCTTTCTCTCCGTCGTCCTCATCGATATTGACATTGGTCTGGCCATAGGGATAGTCGTCTCCGCTTTCACTGTCATCATTCAGAGTCAGTTTGCGCGAGGTTACCTGCTAGGTAAAACCACTAAAGAGGATGTCATCACTAACGTGAGACATGTAGATGTCAGTTCTGTTCCAGGGGTCCAGATCTTCAGATACGAATCGTCTCTGTATTTTGCGACTGCGGAGATATTCCGATCCCGGATGTATTGTGCTACACTACACCCAAAGAAATTAATCAAGTCTGGGGAAAAGTCAGCAATACATCATGTAATCATCGATTGTTCTCCAATCACATACGTGGATATTGCTGGAATCAAAATGCTACAACAGATCATTAAAGAGTTCAAGACGGTCGATGTGACCGTCTTTCTTTCGGCGTGTTCTTCAAAGGTAAGGAACGCCCTTGAAGCGGCAAGTTTCTTTGATACGTTTTCTCAGGACAACTGCTTTGTTGACATATTTGACGCGTTGGAAACTGCTCGGATGATAGACGGCGTAGAGATGGATAACATTGAGCCGCTGGACACTAAGGTTTAGACGCACTGTTCTCGAGTGATATAATCTACCATATATTGGCTAGATAAATAATCCATGAACGGATACTACAAATGTAAGTTTTAACCATTGCCTTCATAGCTAAGACAAAACTCATATTACGCGACATTTAACTCGACAACTAGTTTTGAAACATGGATGGTCAGCCTTGTAACTTACTGATAAGGATGAACGAGAGAAGTTCCACACTCTCATAAGACACGAGAACACTATACCCAGAAATGACGTGCACGGATATCGGAAAGAGGAGTGTTTCTGACTACAAGCTGTTTGTGCGTTAAATATTTTAGATCTTATTATCGCTTGCTGCTTCGCCATATTAGACCAGCATGAGGAAGTGCCATGAACCGAATATAAATATTACAATTTGTATAGGACCTCATAAATCGTCAAACTTTCTTCGTGTTGGCATTCAACCAGGTGACGCGGTGAGATTGTGAGGAAATTTTGTTTGGTGCATGGTAAGATGGGGTCATATATCGTATATCGTTTACTCAAATATTTATATTTTGAGACGTACCGGTATATTGCATTATGTACCGTAAAGGTGTTATCCGTCAGGAATACCTGACAATAGTTAAGAGATGATTTAATCATGCGGATGAGGAATTATCAATTTCTCCACACAATGTAGCACCGAGAAAAAGAACTCACATTAGAAGTACTCTAAACTCGAGACAGTCTATATACATACTCGAACACTATGCCAACAGAGGATGCAGTTGCTGCGACCATCTTTTCATTATTATTTCTCTTTATAATACCATTTTACTCCCTAATTCTATGCTTAATGGGTATTGTCAATTTATGTCTGATGAATTCGCGGGACTAGTGTACCTGATTCCGCCTAACCCGGTGCTAGGGAGCGAATGGTGCCGTCATTGACTGATATAAAGAAACTAACCATCATTGTGATTTGACGAAAGGATTAGCGAACTCCTCCACCCACGCATCTTAGTTCCTTGACTTCCGTGTGCATGGATCAGAAATCCTGGCGCTCGCTACATCCAGACCTTACACTTTTGAAATATTCCTTATCCGCGTGCCATGTGCTCGGTCTTTCTGGGTCCGCTTGACCCGAGTTTTTTTGTCGACGGAAATAGCCGGAGACTTCGGGCTTAACTCGGAATCAACCGAATTCTCGGGTCTGAATGTTAGGTGTCGACTAATGCTTTCCTGTATAGTCATATGGTCGTCAATTTTTCCCGCCTATTGCATATCTCTCCAATTTAACTGTCTTTTTCTCCATTAACTTATACACCATGACGTCTTATAACGAAGCGTCGGTATTGTGTCCCATCAACGCCCCATTCCATGTAGAGGGATGGTAGTGATCGCTCGGTGGAATGGCCGAACTGACTTCAAGGGAGAACTGTTGGGGTTCCACGGAACTTTGCCCGCAGTCGTGGAATAATTGACGAACGTAAGAATTGGGTGGGGCGAACGGCAGGATTTCTGGTCCGTGCACACTAAATTGACCCGGAGCATACGGATGTAGATGTAGGTGTTCGTTAGGCCTGTCTCTGGGTACATACAATGTAATCAGAATATATACCTTTGGGGTCATATAACTTTTGTCACTAATTACACAAGATACGCCGTTATATTCTGTCACAACAATTTCATGTTATCGCCCAGATGTGTAAATTCATTGATATAATAACTTTATATATACAATCTACACTGATTGTGATAGTGTTACTTCCCTTCCTAACTATGAATGGATCCACCGACGAAAATCAGGTACGGAAAGTTCACAGCGATTAACGCATATTGTAATAGCGACAAGGTGTAATACAATATATGTTCCCAGCATCTGCAACGATGTCAATTCTTCTGTGAAGACCTGGTGGTTGCAGTTACACTCTTAAAACACTAATGTTAGATTTAACATCTAAAGTGTTGGAGGAGGGAAAGCACTTAGAAAGTGTTGTATTCAACACTTTTAAGTGTTGTATTCACCACTTTTAAGTGCTGGATACAACAGCTTAAAATGTTGCATTTAACACTTATATGTTATAAATACAACACTTTCTAAATGCTTTCCCTCCTCCAACACTTTAGATGTTAAATCTAACATTAGCGTTTTAAGAGTGTAGGTTGAACGGATGCCCTGTTTACGTGGTTACTTAACTCACTGACAAAAAAATAAACTCGTCTGTGGGCTTAAATCGTATTGGGCTATGGCTTGCCAATCAATGCTCGATAGTGCCAGGAGAAATAATGCCAATCGATGTAAGAAGATCGATTCTCTCTTCCCAGTAACGTTTCATGCCAGCGATTTCATGTACAGAATTAGTGTCAATACACTGTAACAATTGATGACATTTTTAAAGTGTTAAATTGAGAAATGATTTCGTTCCAAATTTGTTGGACATATGTGTACGCACATGTATCATTTTAAACAGTTTCATGATTCATTTTGAAACGCGTGTCATCTTCATATGAGATAACGATGTCTCAATATGAGACATGTCTTCGTGAAGCATGTATTCGTTTAGAACATATGACGTCCTGCATAACGAAACATGCAAATATCGCGTTAAACATGTGCTGTATATAGATATCTCAATACGAATCATGTTACGGTCATTCTCACCCGACTACAAAGGAGATGGTACGATAAGGCGGGATTTTGGCCTATACGTGGTGCGGTTGAAATCGAAAAAATAAGATGTCCTATAAATAATCGTGTTTTAATGTAACGACAAGAGAAAATATAAGTACACAATATGTGAAAGTTCTAGCTCGTTTGCGTTATGATTGTAGCTATGACATGAAACTGAAATCCGCAGCTTGTGCTATTTCGTGAGGAATGGGTCCAACTCGAGTCATATAAATGCACATTTAGACATGAAGGACCCCTCGGACCAAAACGCCATTTAACTTGGTGATGTTCGGTGGCATTATAACTCCACTGCTGGAAAATCTTTTTGGTCCAAGCGGTCCTTCGTGTCTAAATGTTTGCTAAATGTCTCGCGAAATAGCACATGTTGCGGATTTCAATTTTATGTCATGACTACAATGATAACGCAATCAAGCTAGAACTTTTACATATTGTGTACATATATTTTCTCTTGTCGTTACATTAAAACACAATTATTTTGAGGGGATTTCATATTTTCGATTTTAACCGCACCACGTATAGGCCAAAATCCCGCCTTATCGTACCATCTCCTTTCAAACTGAAACGTCTAATCCCAAACACGACTGTACATATATCAGAATGTCTCGGCATTTGAGGTATATAAAATATTCTACCTCTCATTATACGTTTCATGCGATTGCCAGACTGCCTGTGAAAAATACTGAAATAAATGAAACATTTATTACATCCAACTTTTATTTCTTATATTCGATTGAAGTCAAACTCGGATATGAGCCAACAATAACCACAGAGAGAAACATTCTATATATAACAGGTTGCTCCTCTGTTTAACAATGACATGATAATTTCAGACAGATATAAATGCTCGGTACATCTTAATCACTGGAGTGAAAAAGTTCATCATAGATTGAAAATTGTTCATGTGAAACGCTAATATGTGCTCAAGTTCGAGTTAAGGCTATCTCTGACACTTTTTTAGAACAACTTTTGGTCTGATAGCCATTATGTTTCGTGACCAATATCATATATCAACATTTTCCTCAATCCATGCTGAATAAAAGAGTACAAAATCACAGCAACAAAGCCCTGAGGCGTTGTCAGCAGCAAGAGTCAACAAATAAAAGGTACACACTCTTTAAATACAGTTCTAAAAATACTATAATATCGATGGTACAAAAAGTTAGATGTGAAAATTAGAATGAGAAGTATTTTTACAGATTTTCCCTCATTTATCAGTATTATTGCCAAAATCAAGAAACCTCGTATCAGTCAGACAATGTTGTGCAGCATACATACATGTATTCCCAATGTTGTATTGATGGAAAGGTCAAGTGCATCCCTAGGACAAGTTTTGGAGTTCCCATTCATTCTGCTACTGCTGTCGTCACTTGAGTGATTCCCTCAGTTATATTTAGAGCTTGTCTGCTTGACCTTGCCCGAAGCTTTTTAATCGTGAGAATAGGCTCACATATATATGGATGTCGGACCTGATCCTCACTTATATACATCTCTAAGGGAATTTGAAAACAGAATAGTCGAAATATATCTATGTTACGGAGAGGATGGTTACAATATGAGCTTGTTCCAACGAAAATCGTACTATATTGAAACGGAATGAATGATAACAAAATATAAATTTTGGAAAAGGAAAGATACATTAAACCTTGTGTATTTGTCTGTACTGTCGGAATTATGTTGAGATAACAAGTTCTTAACTCACGAATATATCAAATAAAAGTAGCTTGAACATTAATTAATTAACTACTACAGGCGTACACCATATATCCAATGACCCAATGCCACTGGCCCAATTAGAAAGAAACGGGTTAATTGATTTGAAGTTCATTAGTTATCCGTCAAAACAAGACATACTTGAACGGCTTGGGGTATTAGACTTATTGTTTTATGCCAAGACAAATGGGGACATGTCCCATGTGGAGGTCAAAGATCAATTTTCTTATCTCGCTATAAAATGAGAATATCGTAATTACTTACATAGGTCAGATATGTGAAAGTTGAGAAAGCGTTTAAAGAATACGTGGTATGCCATTCCGCTACGATTGCTAGACGATTTGCTGGAAACAACTATTGTGTTACGATAATCATGAATATCGAGTTGTCTTTCCCAATTGGTACTTGAATAATTGACTGCTTATGGAAGTTTAAGAAACGCAGTTTGTCTGATTCCAATCTATCTTAGCAATCACGCAAAAGATCAAAACTAAATTAATTTTCAATTCATAGCAAGATATGTTCAAAGGTGTCCCTCTGGGCTGCATTTTACGAACTATTAAAAAAATTATTAAATGAATTTTATAACTATTTTTTTCTCAGGAATTTGTGTCAGAAGTGTTAGTACTTATTTAATAAATTATTATGAAACACTAGTGTCCCCTGTGGTTGTTTTTAGCTTTTATTTGCGTATTTGTTTTTTTTATTTTCATCGATTTTCACCGTTGGGTATTATTCTCCAGAAGCTGTCAACGATGACGTGACGTCAGGTTCGCCAATGCTCTCAGGCAGCTGTATTTACCAGTACATGTATTAGAATTTGTGTTTGCTTCAGCACACATTCGCCTTATTAACAGGAAGAAGACTGAAAATCCTGGATAAAGAGGATTTGGAACCTGATCTTGACGTTTTGACTTACCGCTATATTAATTTGAACATTTTCAACGAATCGAAATGAAGGAGAAAATAGTCAAGCGCAATAAAAGCAAGCCGACCAAAGTAAATGCTGGGTATGGTACGGTTATGCAGGAGATAAATGCCAGTCACTGAATTTTTACGTTAAACATCAATAGCAATTAAATACAATCTCAATGACGAAATCTGTGAGAAGCGTCAGATCCGACGTTCAATATTCCTCCATCGTTCAGAAAAGAATTTCCGCTTCAATAATCGAAACACCTAATTAGTATGACAGTTAGCACCAACTACAAATGTATCTGAAATTAAAATAATAAAACTACAAGATGGTTTCCTACAAGAGAGAAGTGGTCAACAGGTTTCAATGATGCCACAATGACACTATATGGCGTTCACACCTTCATTTAATAGCAAAAAAAATTCTTGGAATACCACGGATTTGAATCTGAAGTACGTTGAGAGCCAAGGTATTTTCGAACCATTTGCCAAGTTACTGTTTAATGTGAAAATGTATATATTATATTCCAGCATTGATTACAGTTCTAAGTTGCGCGTCCTCAAACCCAGTAGCTCGCTTGCAAGTACTCGTGTGACTGACTATCGAATTCACCGTACCACGTTCCACGTGACTGCCGTTATAGCGAATGATGAGAGAATAGTTTCATTCATATATAATTTATGGTTTGTAAATTAATCCTGTACTATTGAGCATCTCCAGTTGGAGTAAATAGTTGAAGCAAATCTGCTGACCGAAAATTACGGGAATATCATATTCCCGTAATTTTCGGTTAGCATTACAAATCATATTTTCATGATCCTGCATTGCTGGAATAGAAATTCATTATCCAAAGTTGAACATAGAGGAAATGTAAGTTAATATGTAAGTCACCAAATCTCTTTCCATCAGATAATTTGCTAGGGTTATTACGTCATTGCTCTTGTATATTTGTATATAATACGGTTCAAGCCGGTGTTAGAGTCTTTGTGGTAATGCTATGCAAGATGTCTATCATTTTTGGTTTTTAGATACGCACTCAGAATATTGGCCTGTGGGGTCATATGATTTATTATCAGTGTATGGGCATCTTTTTCGCTTTATGTTTGCGTTTACTTCCCCAGGACTTCAACCCCACCTTTTCTGGTGAATGTTTTGGCGTGAAATATCATTTCTATAGGGAGTATCTCTTGTGGTTTTCAACTTATCTTTTAAATCGGTTCTTTTTTGTGGGAGATATGAGAAGTTACTCACCGCACAATTTATATTCCTGGCGAATAACAGAACGCTAAAATTCAGCATGGTAGATTACGAGAGTATCTTGTGTACGGTAGCATCTGGTTTCTCTTTTCACAGCAGATTTTGTCTGAATATTGATCCAATTGCTTTTTTGAAATTTTTTCGACGACCCGTCTAAACAGGAAAGTAGACCATGAAAAATAGTTTCTTTTGTTCAGCTCTTTTTTATAGGCGTAGACGGCATAATATGGAATTTGATGACAATTCACTCTGTCATTAAGTTCGGGGTAACCACTGGTCGAACAATACAAAATCCCACAAATTACAACGAAATAGTCCGTCATTCAATATTCAGCCGTCGTCCATTGAAGAATTTCTGCGTCCATAATCCAAATTACAAGCGTCTGGTCCGTCATTCATAATTCAGCCGTCGTCCATTAAAGAATATCCGCGTCCATATTCCAAAGACCTATTCCATATTCCATATAACAGTATTAGCACCAAATTCAAAAAGACAATCATAGTATACATAAACATAGGCTTGTTTCCTGCAAGAGAGAAGCGATCAACAGTTTTCAATGATGCCGGCAAGACATCATGATGACAGGATACTACTAATGTATCAAATAAAAGTAGCTTGAACATTGATTAATTAACTACTACAGGTGTAAACGATATAGTCAATGAATGAACAGTGCACGGAACAAAGGCTACTGGCTCAGTAGAAAAAAACGGGTTAATTGAGTTGAAGTTCATGAGTTATCCGTCAAAACAAGACATGCTGAACGGCCTGGGTTTAGACTTATTGTTTTCATGCCAAAACAAACGGAGACATGGCCCATACGGATCAATTTTGTTATCTCGCTATAAAATGGAATTATAAAAACTTACATATGTCAGATATTTGAAAATTGAAAAAGCGTTTGAAGAATATCTCGGTATGCCATTCCACTACGATTGCTAGATGATTTGCTGGAAACAACTAATAATAATTGATATTGGGTTGTCGGTCTCAATTGGTACTTGAATAATTGTCTGCTTATAGAATGTTTAGGAAATGCAGTTTGTCTGATTCCGACCTATCTTAGCAATCATGCACAAAGATTAAAGCTAAGTTAATTTTCAATTCATAGCAAGATGTGAACAAAGGTGTCCCCCGGGACTGCATTCTACTAACTATTTAAAAGAAATTATTGAATGAATTTTATCACTATTTTTCCTGTAGAATTTGTGTCAGAAGTGTTACCACTTATTTAATAAATTATTATAAAACACTTCCGTCTCCTGTAGTTATTTGCATCTTTTTTTAGTTTCGTCGATTTTCATCGTCCTGAATTCCCCAGTAAAGGCGTTACCGATCACGTGATGTCAGGTTCGCCAATGCTCTCAGGCAGCTGTATTTACCAATACATGTATTAGAATTTGCGTTTGCTTCATCGCACATTCGCGTTATTAACTGGAAGACGACTCAAAATCCTGGATTAAGAGGATTTGTACATGTATTAGAATTTGCGTTTGCTTCATCGCACATTCGCCTTATTAACTGGAAGACGACTCAAAATCCTGGATTAAGAGGATTTGTACATGTATTAGAATTTGCGTTTGCTTCAGCACACATTAGCCTTATTAACGGGAAGATGATTCAAAATCCTGGATAAAGAGGATTTGGAACCTAATCTTGACGTTTTGAATTACCGCCATATTGATTAGAACATTTTCAACGAATCGAAATGGAGGAGAAAATAGTCAAGCGAAAAGAAAGCGCGCCGACCAAACTAATGGTACGGTTGTGTAGGAGATATTACAGTTCTTACAACAGCGTTAACTTTCAATATTAGCATATTACTTTTAGAATGACAGAGGATTTCGAATGTTCATTCCATCGCAATAAAGAATTTGTTCGGCAGCATTCTGCTCTTGTCCATTGCAGTGGATTTCTTGGTGAAATGCACACAGCGAAACGATCGCATTGATAGCTAACCTTGGAAAGTACCTTTGCGAGATTGTGAGTAGTAAAACACAACAACCATGCAATTATATGCTTGCCTTTTTCATCCTCGCTAAAACCAGGGGTATCTCTATTTGTATGATAGATATAACCCCTGGTCCGCTTGGGCAATGTATCGCGATCAACGACACACAGCAGCATCCTGCACATATTGACCAATCAGATCACTTAAGCACCGCGACAACAGATCGAAAACACCATAGTAGATAGCTTGTGCGATACCCAGTGGCAGAAGAACATGCACCTTTTCAACAACCATGAACATTAATAAATATAAGGAAACATAGTTAAACAAAATCTATTTGAAGAGAAAATAAACTCATTCATCTCCATTCATCTACCATCAAACATCCACAAGCCAGGCAAATGTAGAAAATACCGAAGCTTTAAAGGCGGTCAGTGTATCCGACCTCACCTTTCCACTGAAGGACTTGAATTGGGTTGAAACGCACAGATTTCTATAAAATTTCACTGGTCTATCCATTAATATTTTATTGTTATGCGTGCTTGGATTAAATATTTTACATTCGGTATCAGCGAATAGTTTAGCAGCGAAAATAAAACCCAAACGTATTTTACCACCAGCGCAGTTTTTCTAGGTCACGTAACTGGAGTGTGGGCGGAACGCGGTTTGCTATGCAAGTTGGTCAAGGGTTCGCCTTTGGCTCACAAATAGAAACCGCGACGTGGTGAAGATGGCCTTTTTGGGCGTGTATGTCTGCATTTTACACGAAATGTGGAGACAGACATCGGTTTCAGCAAGCCGGTCTACAATGTGTAGTGATAAATTGTTTCCAAACTCGGGATAAAAAAGATTGGTTGCAATTGTACTAAACTGTAAAGGATTATCCTTCTTGCCATTTTCCATGATCTATTGAGGTCGCTATACTAATTGGTTAGTAAACCACGGAAAATTATTATATGACTGGTGATTTTGGTTTGGAGGACGAACAACCGATTTATTGGTCTACATGTTACACAAAATATTTGAATATTACGGTTCGTAGTTGAGCGTGGGCTTTCAGCGATAGCCCTTGACTTTTAGACACATCGTCGAATGTTCTTTTCATAATCAAGGCTGTAAAGACTTTGTCCAGCTTTTCTCTATTCCCGTTCCACACTGCAAAGTATTTCAATGAACAATAAAATGCTATAAAGCGCAACAATCAACAGCACTACACTTCGAGTAAATTTGCTTTTGTGCCATATAATTGCGGCTCGACACACAACTATCATTCGGTCATACACTCAGTCTTTCGAAAGGCAGCTGAGGTAAATTTGACGTCGCACTCAATCCCGTGCTGGCTGATTCGAGTGTTTCATTGTCTGGCTAAATTCATTGAAGAATGCAGTTGAAATTGACATGACTTGGATGGGACTAAACATTCGAAAACAAAAGACAACGGCTTCTGTTGAAATATCACGCTCCTTTAAGAACCGTAGTAATGGACAAGAGCAGCATGCTGCCGAACAATTCTTCACTGCGATGGAATGAGCTTTCGAAATCCTTTGTCATTCAAAAAGTAATATGCTAATGTTGAAAGTTAACGCTGTTGTAAGAACCGTAATAAATGCTAGTCAATGTGAATTTTTACATTAAACATTAATAACAATTAAATAAAATCTCAATGCCGAGATCGGTAAGAAACGTCAGATCCGACATTCGATATTCCGTCATCGTCCATAAAACAATTTCCGTGTCGATGATCGAAGGACCTAATTAGTATGACAGTTAGCACCAACTCCAAATGTGTCTGAAATAAAAGTAAGAAAACCCCAAGATGGCTTCCTGCTAGAGAGAAGGGTTCAACAGTTTTCAATGATGCCGGCAAGATATCATGATGTTTCAAAAATATCAAATCCGTATCGCTGATCAGTATTCTTAATCCATAATATTCGTTGTAAAGTCGTCATCTAGAGAATGATGTATCTCGGTCACGCTTCGATTGTGACTGTTCATATGAACACCATGAGGATCTTGAAGTCATGGATTCATACGGCCCCTAGCCTAGGGATAAGCGGAATTAGACACAAGTTACGAAACGTAACGCCATAGATCGTGCACGCTACGCTCGTATTTTGCTATCAGCATACAATATGTATCGTCAAATTTGAGAAACTTTGAGTGGAGGCGGTTGGTGGTATAGCCCTGTTTTATAAGTTTCTGCAACGATGTTTTATGATGTTGAGTAAAATCGTCACATTTAACACAGGATCTAGCAAATGCTATTAGGCGATATATGTATACGCCATATGCAGGTCTTACTGGAATATTACTGTCCACAAAGGGATAGTTTACGATGCCGAAATTGTAATCATCTCTTTTGTCATAAAGTCGACGAGAGAGATGGCCCGCTTCATTTTTATAGAGATATAGGTCTAAATATGATGTGCCTGAAGGGCTATCTGTAGTTTCTTTCAAATCTAGTGAAGGTGGATATATATCCTTCACTGCGTCGTTTATTTAGTGATTATCCACAGAGAAAAGATCGCCTAGCGTTTGAAGAATGAGAAGGAACGGACTTCTAGTATCACTCCTAGTAGCATTTGCTAGATCCTGTGTTAAATGTGACGATTTTAATCAACGTCACAAAAGTGAAGGTGGATATATATCCTTCACTGCGTCGTTTATTTAGTGATTATCCACAGAGAAAAGATCGTCTAGCGTTTGAAGAATGAGAAGGAACGGACTTCTAGTATCACGCCTAGTAGCATTTGCTAGATCCTGTGTTAGATGTGACGATTTTAATCAACGTCACAAAACATTGTTGCAGAAACTTATAAAACAGGGCTACACCACCAAGCGCCTCCACTCAAAGTTTCTCAAATTTGGCGATACATATCGCATGCTGATAGCAAAATTCGAGCGTAGAGTGCAAGGTCTATGGCGTTACGTTTCGTAACTTGTGTCTAATTCCGCTTTGTGTCTAATTCCGCTAAAGTCTAGCCCCGGGGCTAGGGGCCGTATGAGCTCATGTACTTCAAGATCCTCATGGTACTCATATGAACAGTCACAATCAAATTCATTCTTTAGATGACGACTTTACAACGAATATTATGGATTAAGAATACTGATCACCGATACGGATTTGATATTTTTGGAACATCATGATGTCTTGCCGGCATCATTGAAAACTGTTGACCGCTTCTCTCTTGCAGGAAACAAGCCTATGCTTATGTATACTATGATTGTCTTTTTGAATTTGGTGCTAATACTGTTATATGGAATATGGAATAGGTCTTTGGATTATGGACGCGGATATTCTCTAATGGACGACGGCTGAATTATGAATGACGGACGAGACGCTTGTAATTTGAACGGATCGGTTTTTGAAAGCGCCTGCATATATTCATATTCATAAGTGTTGGTCAGCCAATAGGGGTGCACGATTTTTGAAAGCGACTGCATATAGTCATATTCATAAGAAATAACAAAAAACAACATTCCTTCGCGATCGGAGTCGCACAGCTACGAAGGATCGTGTTCGAATAAAAATTCTATAACGCGAGATATGTATTTTTTTTTCTTGATACAGTCGCGAATCAGTCATCCATTTTATCTGAAAAAAATGAAGAAAATCGCACCTGAAGGCAAAACGAACGCTCCAAAATATACCGTTTTGCGAAGTGAGGTTCAGTGCGTAAGTACTTGCAGTACAAAAAAACAGCATTGGTGAAACGTTTGCAGACTCGTATCTTACTCCAGACTCACGGGGATGTAAGCAATGAGTGGTCATGTTATCATCGCCTACTGATCTGGCTGGTAAAGTCACCATGCACAACAGGTGATTTCTTCGAGAAAATAGCTCAAAATCATTGTCATCGTTACTGTGATAATACAATCGATTTACGTTGATATTTAGAATTTTTCAAAACATATATATATATAATGTTAATATAGTAGATTACCGTGTATCTATGGGTTAGGTACGAGTCTTAAAAGGTTATAGAGAAATGCTGATAGTAAACTCTTGTGGCAAACACGTTTTGTGATAGATCAGATAGTTGGAAATATTTGTCAGTATCTCAGTCTAAAACGTTTTATGAATGTGGAATCTTGATCCAAGTATTTTAGATAATTATACATAGATTTTATGAAAAAACTGTTACCAGCATTATGTAAATAAGTCCAAACTCTTTTACCATAACAAGAATGTTTGAAAGATTTTATTTTCTTTAAGGGGACAACATGAGTAATAATCAACGTGTGTATTTCAAAGAGACCTCAACGCTTCACTTCCCGTGAAAGTACATTTAAAAAGCAATGTATAATAATTTATCAAATAAAATAGTTAAAGTGTGACAACGGACTATCTGCAAAACAAAGAAATGAGATGGTAGATGTCAGCACTTAAAACTAACCTGTTATTCTACTTCTCCACACCAAGGGCGAAATGTCGTAAGAATGCAGTTCAGATGCTGGCAATGGGCACCATGAATATTGTAAAGAAACCTCCCCTCGAAACTTAATTCAATTAAGTGTCAATAAAATATACAATCTCTTAAATTGAGGAATCACAGCCTACATCAACCAGTTGCCGTCGTAACCGATTCCGGTTATGATGACGTTAATCACCAAATAAATGATGTTAAAATTTGTAGTAAGTTTACAAAACCAGTTCTTCCGGATAAGAGGGTAAAGATACCAAAGAAAGATATCCAATTATTTGGGTTTGCTCCTATGAAATTAATGGCCTAATCTACATTAGACAACTTGTGTGCACTTTTTCAAACTTTGCCTAGCCATAACCAAGGAACTGTTGACAAGTTTTTCTTGCAAAACAAAACAGTTTATTTAAAAGAGTCTACTCCAAACGGCTGAAAACAGACATCATCAAATGCTCATTTAGTCTTCCCTTTAATATTCACGAATAAGATGAAGGGGCATAATTATACAACTGATTGTAGACGAGATTAATGACGTAGATAAATTATGCCAAATTTACCTAATATGTTGGAGAAATCAAAAACATTCAAAAACGATCACCAGATGACATAATCTAGGTCAAATCTGAGTAAAATTGACAACATTTTGGAGACACGATCGTTCAGATTACTCAAAGCTTGTAAAGCGATCACCTGGTGACGTAAACGATGATAGAGTGAATGTTTCTTCCCAAAGACTTGCTAATATAGAAATATAATATCAAGATAGTAGTCTGGGAGACAAGTTGGAAAAAGGCCTTGTTTAAGAAATTATTCATCCTCCGGCAAGACATTGTTCATCTGAACCATTATATGGGTGTATCAGTCAAGGTGGATGGAGAGTTCCAAATTGATGCAGGTTATTTTTATTGCTGATAAAATGACACCCTACAGTATTCGTTTTGTTCCGCCGAAAAAGGGAGTAGGTGACTTTAAACAACCCGATCAATCTTATTTTTAGTCCAATCTGTCTCAACTATGCATGGTACATATTACTCCATATAATGGCACAGTTGTATTATATCATGATTTGTTTATGTAATCCAATCGTATGACGCCACGCGGAGACCATTTCCAAATGTCAATTGTAAAAAATACTCCCTTCTAAAAACGGGTACAGGCATTATCACAATCTATATGAACATCATGGTATATTGTTCAGCGCTCCGTAGCGCTGTTTTTATTACCTAAGGTCGTGGCTGTATTCCAACCGTACGGTACAATTGGGAGGTAACACTCAGATGTTATTTGAACAAAAACTTATCCCTATTGAATCTTTCTTATTAATAGTCCTACCTGTCTGAAATTTATTATATTTTATTTTAGTACAAATGATGTCTTACAGGATTTGATTTTGTATCTCAGTGGTATGACATCATTCAGTATCCAAATGTCAGCTTGGAAAAATTCTTTCCGAAGAAGGGGGTTAGAGTTCTTCAATAGTCACACGTTACATTTTAATCATCCAATGTTTCTAAACATTATCATATACAGTTCAGCATTTTGTGTAGTGTTTATTATTATTAAAGGTGATTTTTGCATCCCAGTTGCATTTTGTCAATTGGTGGTAATATTCACGTGTCAAGTGAAGAAACAATATACCGTCTGAAAAACGGGTGTATATGTAATTGAAGTTTCATATTTACCTTAAGTTTTATAGTCTAATCTTCATTTTCGATTATTCCGCATTTATTTTTTATTTCAAACGATGACAGAAAATCGTACCTATAGGTAACAGTGAAGTTTCTTCTTGTATCTTAACCGATATGATATCACAGAGTCTGTATTCAATTAACAAATGAACGCAAATAAATAGGTAGTGTGGTCTTACGGATGTTCGCATGGTGTCAGGGAATATTCACTCCAGTTTCACAATTCAAGTGTACCCCATCAGAGGAATAGCAGCTAGGATTGAGCGGACATGGCTGTTGAATGCAATCTTTGTCGAGCTGCTGAGCTGATTTTTACGTTAGTCACCTAAAATACCTTCCCATCAGATCACTTGGTAATTCCTTACACATGAACGGTGCTAATCCCAGAGGTACGAGGTGATACGATATAAATTACTCATGAATGGGGGATCAGTAGCTTTGGTATAAAGTCTTCCGGAATTCGCAATTTATGGTTGGAAATCACCTTTAAACAGCAGTTATATCTTCTTGAATGAGTATGAATGCGAATTATAAGAGCCACAGAATGAGTGCTACAATAAGTTTATGTAACTTACTATCATTGCAATATTAATTTCTTCATGTGATTGAGGTTAATTTCAGATCTCATTGTACACATACAGCTTCATCAAATGCTTCATGTAATAGTTTCTTGCTGATTTTACAGCTTGTTAACGTAACGTTCTTACTGGAGCATAATTGATAAATTAAGAAACTATGAGAACTCATCTGATCTTATTCAAATTGCCCACATTTCAAGTAATCCTTCACCGCATTGCTAGTCAATTTGGATCACAGTTCAGTGCCATTGCCTGCCTTCGGTACGCGGTAAATTTCAAAATTTCTAATGCGTCTCTTGAAGCTGAAATGGGTCTTTTGAGCTGTAAAAGAAAAACATTGGAGCACAGATGGAGGCGAACTGGACCTAGGATGATGAGTTTACATGTGAAATATTGGATTTTGATAATTTTTCAACGACTAATGCCCCGAATAATAAAACGATTCCTTCATTGAAGGATTCCTTGTCTCTGTCATTTGATATAAACTATATCAAAGGCCCCTTGGTATGCAGAAGATACACATTGGACAGAACTGGGCCCAAGATGATGAGCTTTGATGTGAAACGTTGAATGTTGATAATTATGCGCCCACGAAGTTTAGATAAATGCCCCGACTAGTAAAACAATTTCTTCATTGAAGGGTTTTTGTCTCTATCATGTCCAATTCATCTTTGATTATTTGTGCACCATTCATACTAAACCTAAAAATATGAATGGAAACTTTGGTGCATTCAGCCTTGATTGCAGCAAATATATTTAGCAATGCGCTGAGTATCTGATAACAATTCGAAAAAGGTAACGTTGTGAATTCATTTTAAAATGATGCTGAACTCATGAGGATGTAAAGAGACTCCATGCTCCAATTGTCAATAGTAACTATCTGCCATCAATCCCGGAGTACCCATCGCTGACTGTGCATGGCTGTAACCGATCAGCCTTATCCGTTTCAAAATTCAGCTGATTGGGTGGACAATATCACATCTTGGAAAGTCATGAACGTGTTAAGTGGTTAGCGCATACCACGATTTATTTTCTAAAGAGTATAGATGATGGGAATAATGCTTCTTGTGTGACGTTCTTTTCTTTCTGAATGAACCGAGGCGGTTACGCTGACTACAGGGGAGAGGAGTCAAATCCGATAATTTGACTCAGGTCAGACTTAAACATTACAAGAGAGTTAGATGTGTATTTGAGTTCCTCAAAATGCTCCATATTCAGTGAAAACGTAAGTCTGGCCTTTGCCGTATAATCCCGGACATTTTGCACGAAATACGGTATACATATGTTTAAAATAAACCAGGACGAAAAGTTTCCGGTAAGAAGTGTTCAACATCGATTTTGATGTTCGCCTTTTGGAATAAATGCTTTGAAGCTATTACTGCTGTTTAAAGACATGCAATGTTATAATGTCATGCATGACTGATTTATTTCGTATCGCATTGTTCTTCTGTGATTAGCACTGCTCTTGTGCAAGGCATTGTCCCATGATCTGACTGAGAAGGTGCTTCAGGTCACTAAGCTAAACATCAGCTCACCAGCACGGCGATGATTACCTTCAACATCCCCGGCAGCCCTGGCCCTACCTTCAAATATTCCCTGACACTATGCAAATTTCCATAGCATCATATTACCTATTTATTTGTATTTATTTGTTAATTAAATACAGACCTGTGACACCATATGGTTAAGATATAAGAACAAATGTTACTCTTACTGACCAAAACTGAATATTGGGTAATGTTTAGACACACAGAGTCAATGATCGTATAATTAAGGTAGATATGAATATTCAATTACAATTACAAATACACCGGTTTCTCAGAGGGTGTGTTCTTGTTCAATCGAGACATGAACATTACCCCCAAAATATAAACACCACCTTTGAAAATAATAAACACTACACAAAATGCTGAACTGTATATGATAATATTTAGAAAGATTGGATGATTACTAGCCCAATTATGAGTATTGAAGTACACGAACACTCTTCCCCGGAAAGGTTTTTTTCAAGCTGATATTTGGATACGGACCTTGAATGATGCTATACAATTGAAAATTAAATCATGATTGTATATAACACTGGTATATATCAAATACAAGCGTCTAGTCCGTCATTTAATATTCAGCCGTCGTCCAGTAAAGAATTTCCACGTCCATAATCCAAAGACCTAATTCATATAATAACATTAGCACCAAATTAAAATGATAAATCATAGTATACATAAAACTAGATCAAATTCCTGCAAGACAGAAGCGGTCAGCAGTTTTTGGTATATTACTGTCGAGATCGGGATAGTTTACGATGGCGAAATTGTAATCATCGTTTTTGTTGTAAAGTCGACGAGAGAGAAGGCCCGCTACATTTTTTATAGAGATATAGGTCTAAAGATGTGCCGCTAAGGCTTTCTGTCGTTTCCTTCAAATCCAGTGAAGGTGGATACTGCGTCATTTGTATAGCGATTATCCACAACGAGAAGATCGTCTATATAGCGTTTGGTGAATGCGAAGGAACGGGCTTTGAAATGATCTGTTTTTGAAAGCGTCTGCATATAGTCGTATTCATAAGAGAACATATATAGGTCAGCTAAAAGGGGTGCACAATTAGTACCCATTGCTGTTGATATATTGTATTGCCATATTTCACATAGATATTATTAATGATAAATTCGAGCAAACTCTATAACAAAGAAACATCCCATGAATGATGTCCCTTGTATGTAGTAGAGCTAAAGAATGCTTTATGGCTACAGACATTAATATATCGGCGATCAGTTTTCTTGAATACCGATACTATTGATGAAGTAAGACGGTCAGTAAGGCCCTGATGAGGGATTGTAGTATAGAGAGTCGAGAAATCCCATGTATGTCCGTACGGTATGTGACCTTTACATCAAGTTCTTCCGTGAGACATTTTGGGTTTTTCAATATCCACACGCATTCAATGCCAGACTTTTTAGAAATAGTGTCGTAATACATTTCCCAAAATGCCTTTACCTACATTACTTTATCTAAATACGATGTAATAAAATTCAGATAGTCAAAGCTATTAATTAGATAGGTATGACAATTCAATGACACATACCCTCCTTTCCAACAGGCAAATTTTGTGTTCAAATAACATTTGAGTGTTACCCCCAATTGTGTCATATGGCTGGAATACAAGCACGACCATGGGTATTAGAAACAGCGCAACATATTTCAGAACAATAATCATGACGTTTAGATAGATTGGATCAGTGTTACGAGATAACAATGCAAATACATACACCTTTTTCATGGAAAGTTGTATTTTTCTCAGTTTACTCTTGTATATGGTCCCCAAGAGATGTCACGCGATTGGATTACATAAGCAAATCATGATATTATATAATTCTGCATGATATTATATAACTATGAATAAGATTGATCGGATTCTTTAAATTAACCCACCCCTGATTGGATTCTTCAAATTAATCCACGCCTTTTTCGGCGGAACAACACAAATATCTCCAGGGCGTCATTTCGTTATCACTTTTGAACTCTAAATCCTCGCAGTGGTGATAGCAAGTTATCGTATAGATGAAAATAGATGAAAATTTCTTAAATAAGGCCCTTTTTCAAATTGACTCATCGTCAGACGTGTTAAATGTGATTGAGGGTAATTTCATATATCACCTTATACATTCAGCCTATTTGCCATAGCAAACAGCGCCGTGAGTGACAACACCCCAGAAAGACGTCCTGAACTGACAAAATCAACTATCCACAAGACCAGACGCGCTACGCCTGAGACGCCCAGCAGTTTAATGCAGAATATGATCATTTGACTTTCAAGCAATATAGGACGCAGCCTGCCATCCTGTACACCGTTACGCACTCCAAGCAATGTTACAGGCACAGATTTCTGGAAGAACCCGCCTATGGTTCTCCTGGACCTAAGCAAAAACTGACCGACGAACTTGTACATAGTCAATTCTTCTCTTCTGTTTATATCTCATTCCACACTGTGCTTGTTATTTATCTATTTATTTATTTACTTATTTGTCCGTTTATTTATTTTTTTTTTATTTTAAAATATAGCGCTTGTAAACATCACAAATGAAATGAGAAATGTAACGTGGAATTAAAATGAAACATTGAGTTGATGGGCCGCGAAATCCGTATGGGAAGCGGCCCTTAAACTGCAATTTCAATCAACGTTTGCCATAGCGGTTCGCCGTCTTTACTTGTTTTTATTGTAAAAAAAATCCAAAATCAAGACGAAAAGAGAAATGAAAATAGAAAATATTTTTTTTAATATGCGTTCATCTAATCTACAATCCAAGACTGTAATCATTCTGGCAAACAGCTGTTACTAAAATAGTAGGAGGAATAGTAGGTGGAATAATGTGACGAATGGTGGCGAACTACACCCTTGCAGGGCAATTCAAGCGTTTTGACATATTTCTATGTTATGAAAATTTGTTAGTTAACCAAAACTATTTTTCAATATCATTTAGCATCAAACCCACCAAATTTGGATATCTTGGACTCGTTTTTGGTTAAAAATCTCCAGAATATCACCAAAGCTTGAAAAAACAAATGCCCATTTTCTAACAGTCGTAATCTTTTATCGGTGAAAATTTAGAATACGAAATTTCGGTATTTTTCTCTCGAGATAATGCCTTCTCTAGTAAGCACGAGAAGATTATATTTTCAGTTCATAAACACAATGAGGAAACATTTCGTTGAAACCGAACACCTCCTTTAACATATAAGTGAGAATAACAACTGTGGCCTAATACAATGCAGTAACCATTAAACTAGGTCTGAAATAGCCAGATGTTTATATCATCTTTCCTGTGCAGTAATAGATGAACGAGAAGCTGATATTAGAAGCTGATATTTTGTCGACCAGCGAGAATTTCCGCTTCAGTAACCAGTAAACAAATTTACGAGACTCCCAGCCCATATATCCATGCAGACAATCAATCAAATTGTCAAATTAACTCGACCTGTTTTCTTGCAAGAGGAAAAGTACACTGGGTGTGGATAAAGTAGGTGAAGGTTTCACTTCTCCTCAAGGTAAATAAACGCAATATGGTATATAATAATGTTACAGATTGACAAGTCGAAAGGTGTAAAACAAAGGAATGACAAATGTTATGAGATAAGATGTCAGCATATTAAAGTCATTTGTTATTCTACTCTCGCCACCTCAGTGACATTGTCGCGTTTTTTGTTTGTATATATTTTCTATTTCTTTTTTTCAGATCTGCTATCGGATAAATTGTTCATTGGAGTTTTCTAGGATCTTGATTTTAGCGACTAGTTCACTTGGAGTATACAGGCATATTATCCAGTAGCTTGGCGCTTTTCTGTATATGGTGCTATGTTGTTGTATTAGGTCCCTCTGGGTTAATGTCGAATAACTCGCACGCCTTATACTCTGACACATCGCTATGACCCCGAAGTAGGACCCGGTGCCTCTGTTATATGAAGCGATCGAAGAGAACTGCTTCACCAAGTAATTTTTCTTATAAACTGTACAGAACGACCAAACTGCGTCAAAATCAAGGAAGATCAGTCACAATTCCTTTGATATTAGCACATGTTTTGATTAACATACGTTGGTTTCACTCAGGATGGAAAATACTTTCTTTCTTTGCACGTGCATATAGGATGATTTATTTACAAAATAACAGCCCGATTGTCAACAAGACTACTCTATTTCTTCTAATTTTTCGAACAGCAGTTTTAGAGATGGAAGCAGAAAAAACATATTTACGTCAACTGCGGCTAACTACTGTTGCATGGATATTTTATTTATCCCAAGAACTGAAAAGATAGCTTGTGAAATTTGTAGAAAGTTAGCAGAATTTCTCTCTGCAGATGCCTGAAGTTAAGTTTTGCCGCCTGAATGATTAGAAGAAATAGGGGATTTTTCATCTGTACATCCGCATCAGGCCACAATAATGACAGTTTTAACTTTAACCACTGCAGTGCCCCACAACATTTGTTTGCCGAGCAAAGCTGTGGAATGAAATGGAGTACTTCCAACTGGCGCCATCACAAAGGAGAGAAACTTCAGACTTCCCTGTGAAATACCTCAGATTTTATGTGTTCAATGTAGGCCTACGATTGACATCTTCAGTTTTCAAGTTAAATATTACACTAACGTTCCGTCATTTACCTTGACCTAATGAATAAAGTAAATTTTACAAACCGGGAAACGCACGTGATGTCATATAACCAATCAAGATAGGAGCTTACCAACACCGTGCAGCGAGGATTTTCTTTGATGTCTGCCCTTGTGAATTCCAATAACGGCAAGTGGTAGTTGTATTGATGTTAATTTCTTTCGAACAGCCAATTAAATTGGAATTTTAAAGAGGTCAAACACTGCACTCCTCCTAATATGGACCACGGATAATTTTCAGAGCTATGACATCACTAAACCTGTATTCTGTCCAGATAATGTGTTACGCTCAGCCTAGGCAACACGTGTACCGGTAGTGTTCGACTTGGATATGCGAAGATGACGATTCATATCTCGAAGAAATGTTTTGATGTGAAGTGACGTAAGACGTTCATCTGCTAACCCACCAGATGGAAATAAAGGAATCTGTGAGCGTCATCGTTTTGGATAATCCCCATATGCATGACTACAATATTACGGCAGTACTATAATAATACTGGACGAAGATTTTGTATACTATCAATACTATAATAATACTGAACGAAGATTTTGTATACTATCAATCCTATAATAATACTGGACGAAGATTTTGTTTGGTTTAGAAGCATTGGCAATGATTTTTTTTTGTCAAATAACACAGCCTATCCGAGCCTTCAAAATGACCAAGATATATTTTTAATCAATACTAAATGGATTGAATTATTTTAGTATTTTGTGGATTTACATCATCTGGTGCCTCGCTGAAATGCTAAAATGATCGAAAATGCTGGTTTCTGGTGAGAACGTGTGATCATTGTAATATCCATATCTGTCTCAAGCTGAACTGGCCGATATCAGCACTGATCCAATCAGTCTCATGGTATAACAGAATGATCAGAGACCCGGCTGAGGATGCTGAAGTTATCAGATACAGACATTATAGACTAGTTTTAATTGGACTATCCGCCATTTTTGGATTTTTTTTTACCTGCATCAGTGGTCACTATCAACACCGCCCAGAAGGCGCGGCCTCACCACCGGCTAGGCATATTGAACTGAACGTGCATTGTGAAAAGAATACACGTCCGTAGTTCTGAAATGCAAATACTTCATGATGTTGGCATGAGAGACTGAGAAAACCAATCAGTGCTCGCATTTGTCTACTGCGTGACTCAACACCACGAACTCGGTAGGGCAAAACTCAACATGAAACAGCAGATTTATCACCAGGAGAGAGCCAATGTTCGTCGGGTTATTCCCCTTGAACGATTGGAGCCTGCATGGAACACACTGGCCGAAACGAACCATCCACGTGAAATATAAAAATATTAATACATCCATATAAACAGAGCTACCTACCCCCAACCCGAACAAAAATTTAAAAAACACGACTCTACGAGACGCTCTGACAAACTTCCGATGTAAACTTCCACCTGTCGTAGTTCGAATAATGTATCTGGATGTAGAAATATTACCGTTACCGCGTGTTCATTATTTAGTTGAATATGGTTATCTGATTGGACATTTACTGATATACATGGGCTATGTTTCGATAAAAAAATAATTTCAAATCTCGAATGCTAAGGAGTAAAATTCATTACATCTTTCTAATTTCTCGTCCAGTGTAGTCTGAATGCAGTAGCATAGGGTTAGACAAATGTGTTCGAATACATAATTAAATTTTGGTGTTTACGGCTTCTTCTCCATCTACACATTGGGCTGTTCTTAAGGCATCAAATATTTCCACAAAACAATTGTCTTTTGGGAACGATTCGAAGAAACCAGCCGCGGCGAATGATTTTGTGATTTTAGGAGAACAGCCAGTAAGAAACATTGTTATATTGACGGGCTTAAGCTCAGCCATGATCTGCTGTAACATTTTGATCCCAGCAATATCCACGTACGTGATTGGAGAACAGTCTATAATCACGTGATGTATGACTTCCGGCTCAGTTGGTGTCGAAGCTTGATCTGCTTTGATTTCGATTATGTCGTCTGTATTGTCTAGGGCATTCAGATAAGCCAGGTTGACGTGATCAGCTAATTTGCTGTTGGGCTCCTCTGTTATATTAATACGACGATTGTTGTTGAAGTTGTTTCTTTCGGTCCTTTTTTTCCTCTTCAAGATTTCCTTGGGATCAATGGTAGTAGCGTACAAGCGAGATCTAAACAGCTCGGCGGTAGCAAAATACAGAGATGACTCAAACCTGAAGATCTTTACACCCGGAATAGAACTAACCTGAGTGTTTTTCACATGAGTGATGACATCTTCGTCGTTGGCTTTACCAAGCTGGTACCCTCTGGCGAACTGACTCTGAATTACCACCGTGAAGGCGGAAACCACGACTCCTACTGCCAGGCCTATGTCAATGTCTATGGCCACAACGGCGAGGAAAGTTGCCAGCCAAGAAATGAAGTCGAATACGTTTACCTTCCAGTAAAGCTTCAAGTCAAGGACTTGCATGAATAGGCCTTTCATGGCCACCACGATCATGGCCGCCAGGACGGAAACCGGAAGTGACGCGAACAGAGGGCCAATCAACATTATGACGAGGAATAGAAGTGCTGCAGTGAACAGTCCGGAGAAAGTTGTCCTTCCGCCTAAGGAACTCAGCAACATGCTTCTCGGGGGGCCAACACACGATGGAAAACACAGGAGAAAACTACTAAACAAATTACCGAGACCATAGGCTACCAGTTCCTGATTATCGTCGATTTCGTAGAAATGTTTTTTGGCTAGCAGTTTGGCCATCGCTATAGTCATCGCGAAAATAAGAATGGCGATAACGAACGATTCCACAACAAAGTCGCCAACTTCCGCCAGAGGCGGCACAGATGGTGTTGGAAATCCTGCCGGGATATCGTTCACAATGACAACACCAAAGTTATCATGTAGTCTTCCGAAGTGCGATACGAAGGATGCGATGATGACAACGATGAGGTCAATGGGGATAGGCATTTTCATCTTAGATTTGAACCGCTCGTTGATACATTCTTTAACGAACATGAGAACAATCACGCATACAATGGCAATGAGGAAATCGGGAACGCTCGCTTTTGTGATATTGCTGAAAACAGCGATATAAGTGCGGATGATTTTCCCAACCCCTTGGATACTTCCAATATTGATTGCTAACATTTTCGGCACTTGACTGGTGGCAATATGGACGGCTGCACCCGTTGTAAATCCGCTGATGAAGGAATCCGAGAGGTAAAGTGTGATGAAGCCTAAACGAAGTATTCCCATCGCCAGAAGTATCACTCCAGCCATGAAGGCGGTGGCAGCTGACAAACCTACGCGGTATTGTAACGCCGCATCCTCTTTAAGGGAATCGAAAATTGCCGTGTCATTTCCAAGAAAACTAGTGGAGTTGAAATCCGGATGTTCGAATTGGAATGATTCCATTTTGCGGCCCGTGATAGCAGCCACCAGAAGACATATGACAGCGTTGGTCCCAAAAGACAAGTGGGAACCTGTCCCGAATACGATATACACGAGCACAGGCCAGAAAGAGGTGTAAAGACCATAGATTGGCTTCAAGTTGATCAGAATTCCGTACCCCATGCCCTGAGGAATGTGCATTATTCCAGCGGTAACCCCGGACATTATATCTCCTAGGATGTATTCCTTCCAGCGATATTTTCTCATGACTGCAATGATTGGCAAAAACGCTGTTAAAAAGTTGAAGACTCGCTGCTTTGAGCAATAACATTGAGTCGTAATTCTCTCGCCAAACGTTATCTTCTTCGTTCTGAATTTGTAGCGTTTGTCAAACTCCCGCTGTCGATACAATCCCCGGACTAAGATCAACGGTTCCATGTCTGCTGCCATATTTCTCGGTTCCCCGTCGACGTCTGTAAGATAAGAGAAACAGTATTACTATCGGTATATCAAATTTTATCTTGTATGGTTACCATATACAATGTACATGGGTATTCGCCCAATATGGCACAGATCTAGCATTCGGAACATTTGGAGTCGTATCGTGAGGTGTTCACTCATTATCATTGCACATACAGCAATCAACACATAAAATGTGTTATTATTTATCTTATTTTCTCTTTACTAATGAAAGTAGAATTGTTTTCGGTTTAAACTACGCTGCAGTCTGGAAACAGTTTATGCACAAGCACACATTGTCAAACAGTCAAAGATGGCAGGAACAGGATTGCTGATACCGATATGTACCTGATTACAAGCGTCTGGTCCGTCATTCATAATTCAGTCGTCGTGCATTAAAGAATATCCGCATCCATAATCCAAAGACCTCTTCCATATTCTATATAACAGTATTAGCACCAAATTCAATCATAGTATACATAAACATAGACTAGTTTCCCGCAAGAGAGAAGCGGTCAACTGTTTTCAATGATGCCGACAAGAATGATGGAGAATGATGTATCTCAGCCACGCTTTGATTGTGACTGTTCATATGGGCACCATCATGAGGATTTGTCATTAACTACAATTTTAATGTTCTTCGCGTCAGCAACTCGGAACTGTCTAAAACAATCGGCAGAACTCAAACTTTTGGCAGAAATTCCATAACTGATCTGTATGATTTCTACAATTGTGACGTAATATATAAAGAAATTTTCAAATATATAGCCCATATAATGCATGTCATAATGTCCGAAAATAGGTAAAGAACTACGAGGAAACCATACTGCATGCACATATCATGTTAGACCTCCATATTTTCGACTTTCAGCTTTTATCAAACATGTATGGATTTACCGGTATACGTTTCTAACAGTATACCCAGATACGAGTATTTTTAAACGTCATCCATTATAGACTGCCAATAATCTGAACGCAAAATTGTTCAATTGAAGCGATATGCAAGAGGTGGTAATCTAATCAAGTTCATATACATGTTTCCTCACATATATGACAGGTTTTTTTTCTTACTTAGATATATACGTCTCTAGCTGACAGTTTCTTATGAAGCTTGCACATGCATATGTTATGTACCTGGCCGTCATTTTTCTGGAATGCGTCTCTGATATTTTCCAATGATGACAGATGTACATACAAATATATCGCCCGCAGCAGTATCTTTATTGGATAGAAAATAAGTTTATTTTAAATTTTTCTACTAGTATCTTCAAGTGTTATTTTCGCTAATATTTGAAGCCTTCAAACCATACGAAAGAAAACTAAAGCCCACGACGGTGGCTACGTTCCCCTATGCACATAGAATCGGAAACTATATGTCGGCCATTTGTCGTCATTAAACATGGATTATAACCGATAAACCTACCCTCTAATCCAGGTCTTCCTCTATAGAAAACACATTTACGTACTTCAAAAGTACCGGTAGTTTGAAACAACGCGGATATATTTAAAAATTATGCATGATGTCCACTCTGTTGGCGATATTTCAGACAGACTGATAACCCTTAATTTTTGCTCAATCTGTGAAAAGAAAGGTGCGGAGAGGGCGAGTGATGCAGGGTTTGCTCTCTGATCAGTCAGGCTGGTAGTTAATTTTTCGGTCAACATGAGTCGAATACATCGCTGGGTAGACAGGGGGCGGACGAGAGGACTGTCAAATTACACCGATAAGTACAATGTCGATACGACCAAATGGGCATAAGGGCGTTTTTAAATTATCTACTCCGTCACCAGATGGGATTGTACAGCAAAAGGGGTCTCAACTATAGACAAAAAATTTGCAATCAGCATTTATTGTCATTGCATGAAGTTGTCTCTGTGACATGTCATGATGATCATTGGCCCAGATTACGTGAGGCATTATAAAAACTCAAGAAAAAAAAGAAACTTAAACATTGAGACAATCCGACAACCCGACAACCTTAAACATTGAGACAACCCGAAAACCCGACAACCTTAAACATTGAGACAACCCGAAAACCCGACAACCTTAAACATTGAGACAACCCGACAAATCATTCTGATCATTGATCACGGTCCGTTTTCCGTTTTTTCCATTTTCACTTTGCTGAATTTTTTTTTCCATGTTATCAAACAGGATAAAGATATCGGGTGCTTTGATGACAGATAGCTCAAACAGGTTACTGAATTATGAAAAATAACTTCTTTCAAAAGACCGTCTTTCCAAATTTCGCAACCATCGAAGATAAATGGTAAATTCGCGTTGATGTGAATATGTGAACACTTACCAGACACAGATGTACAAGATAAACTTCTTCGACATGGGAGCGTGTACAGCTGACATCGGAGGTCTAATCCCAGCTAATGTATTCGATCATGGATAAGTCATTTTATAGTTCGTTTGGGAGTCGGATTGTGACTGATGTGTTTTCTACTTCGCCGGAAGCGTTTCCAACGTCTTGTTCGTCAGATAGATAATGCACTCTTACTTCAGGGTTAAATTTTACTACTTTTATTGATTTGGAAAATAATTCTGAAGCAAGAACTCATGGAAATTGGGATAGACAGACAGCGCATAGAAAAAAGATAAATTAAAAATGCTATGACGCGTGTAATGCCTGCAGTGATGCCGATAAAACGATTAATCTAAGCTAATGATCTCAGAGGTTACAGCCACAGGCCCGATATTGAATCATTAAAGGCCGATCGACGTGATATTCAATACCGTGTGTTATTTGCAATCATTCTTTACAATAAACAACTATGGTCGTATTACATTTATAGTCATTATTTAGATAAGCCCACCCCGAACCCCCTGTCACTGCCTCGATCCCTTTCCCGGGCCCCCGGTGCAGTTGTTGCGGTCAGATTGAGTAGGTTATCTGCAAATGGCCTAGGTCAACTTGGAATTTTTAATCAACCAAGGTCATTTGCAGATGGCCTAAGCCTCATTTTGAAAAAAAAGAAAGCCCCAGACTTTACAAAAAGAACTTTAATGGTTATTTCAACATCTTCTTGAGTATGAAGGAATGGAATATTAAATTTGATGTCCCTGCATAGTTCGGACGAAATATAGTAGTTATAATATATCCCTGAATTATATTATATATTACATTTAATTTAATTGAAATTATTGATGATTGTGGAAAGCCTTTTCCTAAAATGAATAAATGGTCGGATCACCATATTAAGGAATCTGTTTAAACATCTGCTCCCTGGTATCACGAAAATTGTAGTTTTAAGAGAAAATGTCAGGTGAGATGAAGCCAGGGCAAAGATGACAAATACCCGCTCTGAATATAAAAAGGTAGCGAATGTGGACGCATAAATAACGAAACCCAATTTGAAAATTTAGAAAGCTTTCGGTATAAAAAGGCGAAGGAATATTAGAAACTTCTAAAGACCGCAAGTGATATTCTAAGCTCTGCTCATCCTCTGTGAAATTTTGCTCAATATTTCCAAGCTGTCAATAATCCTGGAAGCATTTTTTTATTTTGATGACACAAATTTCATATATGAGAAGTGTATTAAATGGGAGATAAAAGTTATGTTTAGTGAATTAGATGAAGAGTTCTCAGTTAAAAAGTGAAAAAGCAAATGGATTGGATAATTTATAAAATGAACAGGTTATGTAGGACAAGGATAGTTTGTTGCCAACTCTACGTTTTCTGTTTAATGCACTTCTTAATGGTGGTTACTTTCCCCCAACGTGGTCTAACGGTTATGTTTTTCCAGTTCATAAACAAGTTAGTCGGAATGATGTGGAAAACTATCGCGGAATCACAGAACACGGTAAGTTGTTCACACGAGTCCTTAATAATCGCCTTGGATCATCGGCGGAGAATTATTCGCAAAGCAGCTTATAGGCAAGGTGTGAGTACTACAGATAATGTATAGTCCTATTACACATCCTCATTTCCCATGTTTTAAATGTTAAATGTCATTATTTAGTCGGAATGACTACATCATTTCGTACAGTTTAGTAGTTTTCAGTTCCAAGAACATTTAGATGTTGAAATTAGGTCTGTTAGAGTGGAATTTACACGGCTTCGCACATCATCCCATAGACTTGAGATTTAATAAGATGGGCAGATGAAAAAACATGTTAAGACTCCAATTGATGAGAGAAAAATGCTCTGTTCGCAGTACCTTGGAAGGTGAGTTTTAATATTTTAATATGTACTATGTATGCCAATTACCGTAAGCGCAACATTCCTGAATATTATTGGAAACACGCAAGTATGCCTGAACTGACAAGTCTAATATTATCAGGTAGTCACACTGTTATTCTGCGACTTCAACAATAAATCAACAACAAAAAAACACAATCCAATTTGTGGAAATACTGGCCGCGGACATTTATTAAATATTTACACATGCAGGGAGCATGAGAACATGTACTTGTGAGCAAGACCTGAGGACAGAACACAGGCCCGTGAAACAAGAGTTTTGGGGGGTGTGGGCGGGGATATTAGGGTGAAGTGTCGAAATATGGGGTCTCTATATATAACCCCATGCTTTATATAAATCCACATCAAGGTGTGAAACGCACTTTGGGTGAATCGAGAAATAAACGGTTTACCGCCAAACAAAATACATCAGCATATTCTACAAGTATCACTTTATATATTTCCGTCGTCAAATTAGTAAATTTGTGCAATTTTTTACCTTTGCGGGGCGATTCAAAATCCAACGTAACTGTCCATCCATCCAGGAACAATAAGATTATGGCGGGCTTCGTTCTCAATTCTGATTGGTCAGTCTCGGCACGCCTCCGGCAAGAGAGGTCACGCACTGATCAGCTGTCGCGACTGACCAATCAGAATTGAGAACGAAGCCCGCCATAATCTTACTGTTCCTAGGTGTATTTTGTTTGGCTGTTTATTTCTCGATTCACACCTTGATGTGGATTTATATAAAGCATGGGGTTATATATAGAGACCCCATATTTCGACACTTCACCCTAATACCACCGCCCACATCCCCCAAAACTCTTGTTTTGCGGGCCTGTGGGGCAGAACCAGTGAGCGTCACATCCAATTGCCCCAAATGGCTGCCGACATGCCCAGGGTAGCCTCGTTTACTGAAATTGACCAATTAAATGCTGCGACAAATAGTTATAAATACAAGTACAACTGAAACAGAATCTATTTTGTTTAGCACAAATGGAATGCTAACTTAAGATATAACTGGCACCACCTATACACAGTTCAAGCTAATCACATTACTTCCCAATATGACTGAGGATGAAGCAATTTTATCTCATAATTTCTTTATTTACACCAATATTCATTATTTGATTTCATTTATTTATTACTATTATTATTATTATTTTTTTTTCCTTCTTATTTTTGTAATTAGCATCAAGTATTGGAGCTGAATTTACCTAGCAACAAGTCTTTGGGGGAGTGGAGGGTGGTGAACTGAAATTTTGAGGAATCATGGACTCGTTTCATGAGGTTAACCATCCGGTTTATCCATTCGAGATGATCTAATGAATGCCTAACGTCACATGTTCTTGACTGAGATTAAATCATTCGGTCCAGGGGAAGTCACTCTCGCCGAGCACCAAAACATCAAAAAATTGAGAGTGACCCCCCTTAACAATCTCTAAATATAGAAGCTAGCGAATTCTTCTTTCGAGTCGAATAAAGTCCCCGGATTTCCTTACACACAATGCCAGGCGTAGAATAACACAATTTAGTAGAAAATTGCTGAATTAGTTTATTCTGCGACCTCAACAATTAATTACCCCCCCCCCGTACCAAAAAAAAAACAATCCAACACACCAATTTTTGGAAATACTGACCGCAGACATTTTATTAAAGATTTACACAGGGAGCATGGTGAGAACCTATACTTGTGAACATGACCTGGCGACAGAACCAGTGAGCATCCCATCCAATTGCCCAAAACGGCTGCCGACATGCCCTGGCTAGCCATTGGCAATAGGCTCTGACTTGCTCCCCGAAGGAATCGAGGAGATGAAAGCAGAGTCAGAAACCCACCAGACCTTCTCCGAGGTAACCATGACAGAGACCCCCAACTTGTAGAAAACGAGCTGGGGTTGTCTGGCGGACAACATCGGACGGCCAAAAGACCCCATACAGGAAGCATACAGGCCGCAAGACCCAGCTATCTCCACCAATTGAGATATTACGGTTTTTACAACAGCGTTAACTTTCAACATTAACATATTACTTTTAGAATAAGAAAGGGTTTCGAATGTTCATTCCATCGCAATAAAGAATTTGTTCGGCAATATTCTGCTTTTGTCCATTACAGTGGTGAAATGCACACAGTGGAACGGTCGCATTGATAGCTAACCTTGGAAAGTGCCTTTGATTCACGAGATTGTGGGTAGTGAAACACAAGTTAACTGCTTTCGTTATATGCACTGCATCTCGGCTCATCCTTGCCTTGAAAATGTGCAACATGGAGGAGATTTTTTGTATATTGATCATGTAATGAGGAGAATAGCTCATTCCGTATTGACTATACCAAGGGCATATATAATATATTTTATCAATTGGAAGGAGACGTAATATTGGAGAGTTGCACTCATTTCATGACATTTAGTAAATAATTTTCAATTGATTAGTAGAGTTAGGCCATCGGGCATTGGTTTCAGCAAGCCGGTATATACTGTGTAGCGATACTGATCAATTGTTTCTATTCTCGGGATAAACAAAAATTAATACTAATTCGTTAGTAAAAGGCAATTTTGGTTTAGGAAGACGAAATATCGATTTTTTTACTGCATGTAACATAAAACATTAGCAATATTACGGTTCGTATTTTAGCGTTGGGCTTTTAATGATGGGCGTTTACTTTTAGACACATCGTCGAATGTTCATTTCAGTGCAGCAAAGACTTTGTCCAGCATTCCTCTGGTATATAGTTCATGTAAAAGGATTTAACGCTTTTGAACGTGACTTCACCTGTTAGCATATGAAACAATGGCCGACCACTTCCCCATTTGCTACTATTGGAAATTCCCTAAATTCACGTCACTTCGTCTTACATGAACTATATGCCATTCCGTTCCCATTCTACACTGCAATGTGTTTCAACAGAAAACAGAATACCATAAAACGCAACAATTAACACGGCACTAAACTTGGAGTAAATTTGCTTTCTGATTGCGGCTCGACACACAACAATCATACCGTCATACAATCATTCCTTGAAAAGGCAGCTGAGTTAAATTTGACGTCGCACTACATGCCGTGCCGGCTGATTTAAGTGTTTCATTGTCTGGCCAACTCCATGAACGAATGCGGTGAAAACGAGCATCACTTGGATGGGACTAAACATTCGACAACAAAAGACAACGACTTCTGCTGAAAGACCACTCTCGACTAAGAACCGTAGTAATGGACAAGAGCAGCATACTGTCAAAAAATGTCTTCATTGCGATGGAATCAACATTCGAAATCCTTTGTCATTCTAAAAGTTATATGCTAATGTGCAATGTCAACGCTGTTGTAACACCCGTAATAACTCACCAATGTTGATTTACCTGTGAAATCTTTGGGTCGATATACTAAGTACTGGGTATGCTCACTTGTGCGTGTTTATAAACAAACATCCCCACCATGTGCGCTAAAACTGCTCCTACTATCATCAGTATTCACAACATCTACGTAAATGCTTCAATGGAGCATCAAAATGATATACAGCTACATTGTAATTCATGATTGAAAACGACGTTAAATCCTACTCAATCACACACTTGTAATTCATGAAAGTGCTAGACTTACCGAATTTTGAATTGAGGTCAACCTACATGAACGACCGGGGCTGGGGCTGCCAGCCCACTGTTACCTTACTGTCAAGTCCCACAATGTAATTACTATCTAAATGTATGATGAGGATGTCTGGACGCGGAAAGTTTAAACATCTGTTCAAAAGATAGGGATGAGCTGACTCAATTTTAAACCCCAGTACCCACCTCACCTTTCATATAGACCCATAAATTCACACTTCCTTCGCAGGATCTGAAACGATACTGAAAATTTAATATGTATACAGAATACATGTAACATGACCTCCTGACGTATATAGCCAAGGAATTCCAACATCCCTTATTTTTTATCTCATCCTCAGATATACCACACAAACTAGCGGTCGTGCCAGCACTACTCTGAAAAGAATAAGATATATAGGTAAAAAGGAATACCCAGAAAGCAGAGAGCTTTCTGTAGGATTTGACAACAGACTTTTTATTATTATTTATTTATTTGTATATTTATTTCTGTTTTTAATTCAGTTAATTTCCAGGAGAATAAGCACCCGTGCGAACCCTGTATATTGAGGTTATGGTACGAAATGTGCTAGATTTGAATATTTTGAAAGGAGAGTGTCAAACCTGACGCATGAATAATTCTGCAAAAAATTAAATACATCGAAAGATCGTGATGTCCTGAAAATTCCAGAAATGGAAGAACATTGTTCTTGTACAAATTTTGTCTCGATGGTCACCAACATATATTGGCGGAGAGGAATTTCTTCCTATATCAAGTACATAAGATTTTGAGAACCTACAAATTGAAAAACTGTTGTTTTCAAAATTCGGTTGAACTTCAGAGATTTTATAATTTGGATATAGCCAATTTCACTGGTCGCAAATAATTGATGTCATTGAAACCAAATTAAATTTAAGACAGTCGGAGATACATTATCAGTCTATCTGCCATCCCACTACCAGTTAAAAGTTTTAAAAAGTATTAACTTAATGGTTACGAGTGTTAAGGTTACTGTATCGTGTCGAAGCTTTTGTCTTATACCAGAGTACACAGTAAAACCTACAAGTTGGGGGGAATAAGAAATTATGAAAATTGGTGCATTGTAATAACAAAAAACATGACTTTTTAAAACTCAAGCCGTTCGTGGTGCAGTAGTTCTGATTGGTTTTTGGCCGTTTTCTCCGTCTAATTCTTCGCCCAAAAATGTTTTTTCCCGTTCTAATTTCTCTCTTGTTATTTGATGTACAAACATGAACTTTGGACACAATATTCCAATCATAAAGATATTCAAAATATTGCCTCAAATGTTATAAGTTCGGCCCTGTTCATGAATTATTTATGATTTAGTGGAGAGGGGTCGAGTTTTTGTAGATTTTTTAATCTTTCAACTTGGCACGATGATAAAATAACTTCTAGACCCTAACTAAAACAACTGATGCAACTTATTTCTATTCAAATGGTAAAGTTCATTATTCCAAAAAAGCAAGTTTGTTTGATGAAAACTGAGAGAGTTATTAGCACCTGATTTTGAGGAATATACTTTTCTAAATGACATCATTTATCTTTAAATAAATCGATTCTTGTAATAAATTCGAGGAAGTTATTTATTTATCTAAATTCCTTGACTCAAGGGCTTTCAGAAAAGGTATAGTTTGTATGGATACAAAAAAGCACTGCCCCGTAATTAAGCAAAATTGTGATACGTACACGTACGCAACTGGGACCCGATACAGTAACCTTAAGTGAGGTGACTGGCAGCAATGCCAAAATGTACCCCCGCCCCCCTGCGCCACCCACCAACAGGTTGAACCAAAATAGTTTTCAGTGAAATTCTTCTGCAATGTATGGCCAGTACTAAATAAAGCTAGCGGCACTGGACACACATTCAGCTACCATTCTGTCCACAGGCACACACATGTATGAGATTACTCAAATACAGTTTTCTTCACATGTGTCAACTTATACTATGATAAAGTCTTATTCAAGCAGTGAAGGGGGGGGGGGGGATTTGGTTTAATGTACGAATACGAATATTTTATTACTCCCAGACCAGATTCACTGGTATTAGGGGTGAAAATAGAATTATACAGGATGTCAGGTACATTCTAGTACATGATACAATATACAGATAATAATTAATGTATAGATTCAGCTTGTAGTACTTGTCGTTAATACTTAGTCAAATGGTTCGTCAAAATCACTCTTGGGCTTGAACGCTTACCAAAGTCATAGCCCTTTGAATAACCCTACTTAGATTAATCAATGCTTTTTTCGACGGGTTATTGAACAAATCCTTTGTCTTAAACTCATTAATATGAGATTCATCTCCAATATCTCCACTATCACATAATATACATACTCTATTCTGACGAGGGATACCAGTCCAGCGACCTGTTTCAATCGGTAACCTATGATTCGATGTTCGAAATTTAGTCATGCTATGTCTCAGTCCAGGAGGCAATACAGTGAGGTAATTTTCTAAAAGAATCTGTTGTTTAAATATTTTAAATAATGTCACACTCAAGTCTATTCCACTCATATGATGACAGTCAGTTTGGATGGTGGAGGAAGCCGGAGTACCCGGAGAGAATCTACTAATTAACGTTAGTCACCCTTATTGTTTTGGACAAAATCCAATCAGTCTTTCAAATGACTTTGATCACCCCCTATTGGCAGTTAGCCAGAAAATCCATTTGAGTGTCCAAATTGTCTATTCTCTCCCATGTTGAATCTGCCAAATTTAGGGTTACCAAATTAGAACTAAATTGGTCAGGATTAGGAGGTAAAAAGGGAATAATATATATTTTGGAACATCTCTCAAAATATGTATGACTGATATATTGAGATATTTCCTGGTTTATTTTATGTTGATTTCCCGAATTTCATAACAATTTACCAATCAGTTTTATTAAAGTCATCACTAATCAAAGATAGTATAGTGTGTAGGATACAATAGTGTTGATATTAAAAGGTGTTACAGTTCTTAATTTTACATACTGTCTTGCGTGTCAAGGGTGACACATCGATCAAGGATCAAGAGTCTGTACACTAGGTCTTTCATGTTAAACTCACTAAACAAGAAGTGAAATCGTTACCTCTCCTATACTACAATGCAATGCGTTTGACGTGTTGTTGTTGTAAATATGGCAATGCGAAGCCGGATATTGAATACATGTAGATTGTTTAATACTCAATCCTGTGTATTGAATAGGTCATATATAAAATTATACAAATTTAAATATAAATTATTTTCGTCTGTTGTGAAACGTGAACTTGGGATTCTGAATTCGTTTACAGTACATTTGAAAATAAATAATACTGTGCATAGGGGACTCAGAGAAACAAGTTTATCAGATGGCGGACAGATAGTTAGGTGCATAAACAGGTGCCTTGAATTCAGCAAAATATTTCTTCCCGAGAAAGGCAGCACCCAGCCCTTTTTAATTCAAACTAGGGCATATTAAAATCCATCCAAGAGGGCGGCACAGAATTAAGTTTTGAAGCCAACATAGGAGCCACCTTATAGTCATGCTATCAAAAGAACCACTCCAGCACGGCTCCAATGTGATGTTGGATTTCTGAAGAACCTGCATTATGAAATGCTGATGACAGATTTAGGTTAATATGCTGAGATGAAATGGTACATGTCGGCCCCGTCTCCCCACGGAAAATTGTAGACACTATCTGCGCCAACAGAAATTCAAAACCTGTTGGGGGATGTCACCTAAAGTTCCCCACAAATTAATTACAACATAATAAAAGAGCATAAAACTTGTCAACATTGAATTTCCAAACGAGTTAAATGTGCACGAACTTGCAACCAAGCTGAAATGGGGCCACCTTTCCAATGTTTTGACCTCTGGAATTTATGAAGAAAAATGTGACATAAAACACATGGACACACATTGTTCATCTTAATAGAGAAAACTTTGTACCGATAAGTGTTACAATCACGAAGACGAACAAAAGTGGCCATGGTCATAAGGGATAAACACGTCACAAGAAAATCCTCCGTTGTTGTTGTTGTTGTTTAACTGACCCACCAACGATGTTTTACAGTGTTGTTGTTGTTGTCACACACCGCCACAATGTTCAGAACTGTAACTTTGACCAGCTTAACTTTTAGACGGGTATCTCGACACGAAAACATAACTAGAGGATCATGTCGACATAAACAACTAAAAAGAACTGAAATTTCAAGGAATCTTGGACTCGTTTCATGATATGGTGGCTGATATCTGTCTTGTATCATCGTACTATCGCCCTATGTTTACTGGCGCGATGGTACGATGCGATGGCACGATGCGATGGTACGATGGCACGATGCGATGGTACGATGGCACGATGCGATGGTACGATGGCACGGTGCGATGGTACGAATTTCCTCCATCGTACCATCGCATCGTACCATCGTATCAGTGTACCATAGTTTCATCGTGCACTCAAAATAATAATCCGTTAAAATTTAACGTATTACTATCCGTTAGGTAGTTTTCACGGATTAATCCGTTATATAAACGGAAATAGTACGTTATAGTAAGGGAATCTTCCGTTGTTGTATTGCACTGACGGACTCATCCGTTACATCAACGGAATATCCCAGTCAGCAAGTAATCATTGGTCCCACCTGGGCAAACGTGGGCATGTCGCGGGCTGTGGGGGCATGGGCAACCCTACACTGGCCCCAAGTGGGTTAAGTACTGGGAAGCCCACATTCTGAATTGGGCTGTGAAGGCATCTCCACATTAACCTAACCACACCGGGTCGTCGTGGGCATCAACGCACCAAGAGTTATCTAACTTGAATGAACCTACTCATTTGTTTTACTTTTATGAGCAGGAAATTGTAATTTTAAAATTTATCTGCATGTATAATTACGTTTGTGATCAATGAGCAATATCGGAATTATATGCCAAACATGTCCGACTCTGTCCGATCGATATAATTTTAATTTTTTTTAATTTCTTCCTCGACAAAGAGAAAGCACTGAATTAAAAACCACATGAGAGTTAATCAGCGCAGTCAATATCAATGCGGTTTGAGTTAAAATCATTAAACATTGGATATTACGAACGATTCCGATGATCTATATACTGAGAGGATTTTTCTCTTACCTCGGACGTTAGAGTTACGTGTAAATGTCCACTCAATATAAACCCAGTTTGCATGGGATAAAATTTAATAAATTTCCGGTTACCAGCAAGGGCCCAACGTTGAATCCGTTAAAAAATAAGAATCCGTTACAATAACGGAATATTCCCTTGATTCCCTGGGGACGGACTTTTCCGTTAAATTTAACGGATAATAAAATCCGTTGAATCCGTTAAAAAATAGGAATCCGTTACAATAACGGAATATTCCCTTGATTCCCTGGGGACGGATTTTTTCCGTTCGAGTAAACGGAATTTTATTTTGAGTGTGCCATCGTACCAACGCGAAGAGTTGCTCAAGTCGCTTGATCAAACGAAAGTCATGCGCAAATAAATTATATTGATTGATTTTTAATTGTTTTCATCGTACCATCGTACCATCGCACCAGTAAAAATAGGGCGATGGTACGATGATACGACATGGCCGATATCAGCCATATATCATGAGGTTAATGCGGTTTCGCCATCCGAGATGATCTTATGAATGCCTGGCGTCCGTGGCAAAATGTTAAGTGTTATTTCATACAGTTTAGTAGTTTTCAGTTTCAAGAATATTTAGATGTTGTTGAAATTAGGCCTGTCAGTGGAATTTACACGTCTTCACACATCATCCCATAGGCTTGAGATTAAGATGGGTGGATGAAAAAAAACATGTTAAGACTCCATTTGATGTGAGAAAAATGCTGTTCCCAGTACTTTAGAAGATGAGTTTTCATATTCTAATACGTCCTATTTATGCCAATTACCATGAGCGCTACATTCCTTAATATTATTTAAACACGCAAGTATGCCTGAACTGTTATTAAAGAGTTGATTTTGTTTGCAGTTAAGAAACCAGTTATATTATGGGTAAATGTATCCGTTAGGAATTTCTCCCTTGGTGTCGTCGTGGCTTTAGCAATTTTTATATTACTTATGATTTTATGCGGCAAAATTTCACTGACAAATTGAATATATCTGTTCTACGGTGTGTCATTGGCATTGTCTGGATAAGTACGGCACTTAATTATTTGCATTTCTCCACCGTCAAATCAAATAAAATGTCATGAAATATATATATGCTCATGGGTCATTTGACTTATTACAATAAAAGATATATATGTACATTAACTTGCCAATCTCTCCCCTCTTCACCATCGTAATTCATGAATGATAGACCATCTATGCTGATAGCAAAATACGAGCGTAGCTTGCAGGATTTATGGCGATATGTTTCGTAACTTTTGTCTATTTTCGCTTAACCCTGGACTAGGGGCCGTATGTGCCCGATGGTCACATGAACAGTCACAATCAAAGTCTGACTGAGACACACCACTCTCTAGATAACGACTCTACAGCGAAAGTCATATGGGTTAAGAATACTGATCAGGGATACGCATTTGATATTTTTGGAATATCATGATGTCTTGCCGGCATCATTAAAAACTGTAGACCGCTTCTCTCTGGCATAAACTTTTTTGTATACTATGATTGTTGAATGGTTTTTTTTAATTGGTGCTAATGCTGTGATATGGAATAGGCCTTTGGATTATGGGCTCGGAAATTCCTTATTAAACGACGGCTGAATATTGAATGACGGACTAGACGCTTGTCTCGAATGTAATGCGTTATATATAAGCTGAATTTATTTTTATCAGCTAAACGTAGGCAATTGATCGTTACCAGGTCATAAAATATCATCTCAGGCTTATTTTGAGAAGATTTATATAATAAATCATACGAGGGTTCCTGGATATTTCGAAATAGATTTTTACGTCTAAACGGTAATAGAAAAACGCAACAGAAAGATTTGTGCAGTCGAGTATAAACAGTAAAATATTTATTTACAATACTAAAATCATATACAAATTAAGTTAGGTCAATATAGCAAACAAACGTCAAATAAAATCTTACTGTTCAATGTTATACCGGTATATCTCTCAGAGTCCGTATCAACGTGCTAATCTCTATACAGTCCGTGGTGAAATCGCGTTCCTGTATTTCCACAGTCAATAACGCTCAGCTGTTGTCCAGTTTTCGTCAGTTCAATCACGTAGATACCACAGCGGTCAAACACACAAGAGTAATCCAACAGGAATATAATCTAGCAGTCAGTATAATCTCAGTCAATAATCTCCGGTAACGTAATGTCCAGTTATGCACCCAACCGAAGTCGTTCGAATCTCCTCCTCGATCACCAAACCTCGAGCAATTTATACCCTTATCGGGAATTTGAGATTGTTCTATCAGATCAAGAAACTACCATCGGTATAACAATGACGTAAGATTTAACCCAGATACGACCACAACAGCCACGAGAAAGTTCGACATAACCCAGATAAACAAGTTAATGTCAGTTTGACTTTCCAAAAGCGTCCAAGGTAAACAACTATATGACAGTCTATATGTGCAGATGGCGCCCCAGTATAACTGCCGGCAATATCCTGGGCTCTTGATGCATGGACAGATGGCGTTGTGTACTAAAAATTCGGGTCATACGGGGCTGTTCGTAAATCGGCCATTTGCAATCACAAAATCTTCGAGAAAACACTAGACGGATGACACATAATTCACGTACGATAAATCGGTCACGATTACGAGAAAATTCCAGATCATAACCACACAGCAGGAGGTCAACAAGTCCACCTCAGTTCCACAATTCTAGAACTATCTTCAGTATCTAACTTTATACTGCAATACTGTAACAGTCTACCCCATGTACCCAGTGTATCTCACTAGTGCTGCAATTATACTCTTCGGAGGCGGTATAATTCGGATGAGGTAGAATATCACATCAGAGTTAGGTACTCTGTAAACCATCGACCGGATTCGTACCAGACAGTGATAAGCATGCAAAACACAGACTCATAGAAAACAGAGATTGTATTCAGGTTAAAATATAACGGGAACGATTTTATTCTCCATACCGATAAATAAATACACAGTAAAACGGATGTATGACTTTGTTAATATTGTCACTTTGCGTCTTCTCACTGTATCAATGGTCCAGGGTAGTCCCTTCATCTCATCCCAGAATTGTCAGTTATAGCACCACCGGATCTGGTGTAATGATGAGTTATGCCTGAGAGTGTGGGAATTACCACCGAATCTGGTGGTGATAGGTCAACTGGTCGAAGTAAAGTTCTCAACCACCGTACTCGGTGGGGAAAATACTAGCCAGATGTAACCTACCACCGGATCTGGTGTAATGGTGAGTTATAACTGTGAGTATATGATTTACCACCGAATCTGGTGGTGATAGGTCAACTGGTCGAAGTAAAATTCTCAACCACCGTACTCGGTGGGGAAAATACTAGCCAGATGTGTCCTACCACCGGATCTGGTGTAAAGGTGAGTTTTCCTTGTATGTGTGTGAATTACCACCGAATCTGGTGGTGATAGGTCAACTGCATGGTCGAAGTAAAGTTAACAACCACCGTACTCGGTGGGGAAAATACTAGCCAGATGTAACCTACCACCGGATCTGGTGTATTCCAAGCCTTGTGTGGTGAAATCCCTCTTAGAGTCCTATAATTTCCAGGTCCAAGAATAAAAGTAATTTAATTATATATTCGTCTTCATCTGAGGTCGTCTCGTCATCAGAAATCGACATGTGCTCCACCGTATACGGTGGAATGACGTAATGTTATGATACAGCCTTTGAACGGACGATGTTGTGTAAACAATGAACATGTGTTGGTATCGGCTCGGTGGCGGATAGTACAACTACTGTTCAGTTACATCAATCATCGCCGGTGGCATTTATTATTCAATAAGATCGGTCATCTCCCCCCATCTCTCATCGAAGAGGAAAATATCGGGAACAACTTCGTCCATGGGCATCATTTTAGGAAATGAGCCAGCGAGCCTTGGTTTGACTCGCTATTTATATCTTGCTGGCGTGACCTTCGACCGCCGAGCATCAGCCAATCAAATGCATATTCGTCGTCGCGCCTCCAAAAGCGCACGTGCTAGCTTGACAACTCGCTTTCAGCTGGGCGAGATGGCGAAATCTTTGACGGAAAGTTGTGCAACTTTCGAGCAATAAAATAGATAATTTCCATGGAGGTATGAACGATCCGTCATCAAGGCATTTCCTTCAACATCCAGAGAGGTTTGCTGCGTAAGATTTATACAAAATTGCAGGCTCGGGAGGTAAATATTCACCACCACGTAACAAACCAATTTACAACAACAACAACAAGTGTCAACTCAACGACGAAAACCTTCAATCAAACAAATCGATGTACAATGGCAGTCTCCAATCCAATTATAATAATCTGCTTATTGTTTAATGAATGTCAAAAAAAACTACGGGTGTAGCCCGTTACATTGCCCCCACCTCCATAAAATTTGGTCTCCAAATTCAGCTTTGGCAAAAACATTCATTAAATCGATGACAATCAATTACTCAATTTCTCCGCAGGATTCTCCATCCTATAGTATAGCATGTGGCTAAATGTGGATTCCATTACCAAATTTAGTTCATGTATGCAGAGATCATAGCGTTGTACCTCATTGTATAAGCAGTACTGAATTCACGGACTTGACAATACATTGGACCAGAGTAATGCACTGTGTGTCATTTTCTGTTCTTCTTCATCTGCTAAGTTCTGGTATGCATACATAGCTGTCATCAAACTCATGACCATCTTCCTGTTCAAGTCAACTTCTCTTCTAGAAGTAGTCAAATTCTCTGTTCTCCTAAGTACTGAGTTGGTTTACGTTGCCCTTTTGGGAGCCGTCATCAGTAGTTTGATATATGGGTGAATACCAAGTTTATTTTGCTCTTTCCCCACCATTCCTGCCCTCTCTAACTGACCTGGTCCTATGTTTGCTGACAGTTTCATAACCAGTCACCATATAAAACAACTGTGATTTTGCATTATCCATCAGTCCTCAACTCCTGTTCACTCTTCTCTGGATACAGTATCACCAGGAGTGGGCACACATCATAGTAATTACCACCGAGATTTGGTAGATACCACTCTAAACCAAGACTAGGCCATTGCTCCTACATTATGGTTTCGGTCCATGTACCGCACAGTGTTGTGGTTTAGGTATTAGCTGGACACAGTATATATGTTACTGACTTTGCGTCATCACATAGTCTCCTTCCAGTGTCATTGCAGTTCTTGGCTTAACACTTCTCTGCCAGCAGATATGTGTTGCCATACTACATGTGTATATCTCCATCCTTTCTTCTTGTCACTTGCTAGTTTCATGTGTTCTCAACATGTAGCAATCCATGCACCCTTTCCATCATCTGTGAAAGTTCATGCATAATTTGAAACTTTTGTTTCAGTCCTTTCAGGTACCATACATCAAACATCAAGTCATCTGGTAATTCTATCACCCTACCATGGCCAAGGCTCTTGGGTGTGACACCAGGAGTGCTCTCTGTGCTGCATCTAGTGTTATCTTTCTTGTAACATCTAGTGATCAGCATTACGAGAGATATGCAGTTTTCTCAAAGTATTGCAGTGCCTAATACATCTCATCAACCTGAATCAGATTACCACTAATACTGGGATCTGACAGATGCACGTTGTGCAGTCTTACCAGGAGTGATTATAGGCTAACAAATTCAATCAAATTGTTCTGCAACTTCCACGTCCACTATTCTCAGCTGAGCAATATTATATATATTCAGGAACTGCTTCATTATCTCAGAGGATTTCATCATCTCTGGAATTAAAATTTGTACCTTCAAATTCAATACCTCAGTATTTTCCTCAAAAATATCCATTCCATTCATCTTCCATTTACATTTCTCAGAGCATCATCAGCTGAATACCAATGTCGTTTCCTACGCTCAGGTGGAAAACAAGGTAATTCACCCATCTTTAGCCAACGGTATACAGTACTCACGATTTCAAATATGTCCAGGTGACAGGAAGAAATCTTCTTCAATGCAGGCTCATTTTACATCCTAGTAGATTCATACAAGTAACAAGACTTCAGTAATATCACCATGTACAGTTTTCAACAAGTAATACGAAGGAAAATTCCAACATAATCATCAAAGGGTATAACATCATCTGTTGCGGTGACTAAACAATATTTACATCTGTCACACAATGGAGATACCTGAAATTCGTCCAATGCAATCAGCAACTGCAAACTTCATTGGTTCTCCACCCTTGATTTCACTTCAATCCCGAATTGTTGGTCCATGACCGGTAGAGATATGTCCAATTCTGTCATTCTCCACAGATGCCTCCGGAATTGTTCCTATAAAGTCATTTCCCAACTGTTGTTCTCGTTTATTTTTATCTTCAAGTTCCAGCCAGGGTGAATTCTGGCCAGCTTCATGTTTCGATTCAATATCATCATCATAAACTTGTGTATTTTCAGATTTTGCATCAGCAACCATAATAGCGTTGTCTTTAAGGTGCCCCCACCCCAGATATGATTTTGATTTTGCAACCTCCTGTATAGGTTGTTTCCTGATCTGTGGTGTTAAGTGTATGGCATCAGAGTGTTGTCCCGGGTCATTTGTGTTTTTATTTGACAACACCAAAAGCGCATCACTCACCTTCACCAAACATTCAACCTCATCAGTCAAGCTCAATCTTTTATTTTCAACACAGCTTATTTTCTCCGAAATAAGACAGATCTGCTTCTGTATTTGTATCTGTAGTTCTGTAACTTGCTTCTGAAGTTTAGACATCTGTCGGATTGTTTCACTCAATATGTCTCCCAGCATTTTCTCAAAAGAAAGTTTAAGCTGATTTATTTCATCCCGGATAGAGATCTGATAATCAGTCATCTGATTCATCCATTGTCCAATCAAATCCACAATTTCATTCAAAACAGCTTCTTTTATTCTAGTTTCACTATCAGGATCATTGATCATGCCAATATTTTCCAGTTGAGGGCCAAAGGCTGTATCACCACGATCTTCAGGGATTTCACCACCCAAGTCTCCTGACTTGAATGTCACAGTATTTGAATCATCCATTTTCAAGTATGGAGAATAAATCTCTGTTAAGAGTCTGGTGTGTTCAACCTGATGTCACTGTCTTGGTAATAATTTTATATCCGGTATTGTTGCACCAAATGTAACACTGGTACTGTCCCAAATGAAACAGTACTGCAGTCTCTAGTACTAGTATCCTTTACCGCTGCCACCAAATGTAACAGTCTACCCCATGCACCCAGTGTATCTCACTAGTGCTGCAATTATACTCTTCGGAGGCGGTATAATTCGGATGAGGTAGAATATCACATCAGAGTTAGGTACTCTGTAAACCATCAACCGGGTTCGTACCAGACAGTGATAAACATGCAAAACACAGACTCATAGAAAACAGAGATTGTATTCAGGTTAAAATATAACGGAAACGATTTTATTCTCCATACAGATGAATAGATATACAGTAAAACGGATGTATGACTTTGTGAATAACGAACGATGTATTCTCAATGTATCAGTGGTCCGGAGTAGTCCATTCATCTCATCCCGAAATTGTCAGTTATAGCACCACCGAATCTGGTGTACTGGTGAGTTATCCCCGTGGATGTGAATTACCACCGGATCTGGTGTAATGGTGAGTTATCCCCTGCGGGTGTGTGTATTACCACCGAATCTGGTGGTGATAGGTCAAGTGGTCGAAGTAAAAAGCTCTCAACCACCGCATGCAGTGGGGAAAATACTAGCCGATACACCCTACCACCGGATCTGGTGTAAAGGTGAGTTAGGTTCCTATGGGTGATTAATTACCACCGAATCTGGTGGTGATAGGTCAAGTGGTCGAAGTAAAGTTCTCAACCACTGCATGCAGTGGGGGAAATACTAGCCAGATGTACCCTACCACCGGATCTGGTGTAAAGGTGAGTTATTCCTGTGAGTGTATGAATTACCACCGAATCTGGTGGTGATAGGTCAACTGGTCGAAGTAAAGTTCTCAACCACCGTATTCAGTGGGGAAAATACTAGCCAGATGTACCCTACCACCGGATCTGGTGTAAAGGTGAGTTATTCCTGTGAGTATGAATTACCACCGAATCTGGTGTACTGGTGAGTTATTCCTATGGGTGGATGAATTACCACCGAATCTGGTGGTGATAGGTCAACTGGTCGAAGTAAAGTTCTCAACCACCGTATTCAGTGGGGAAAATACTAGCCAGATGTACCCTACCACCGGATCTGATGTAAAGGTGAGTTATTCCTGTGAGTATATGATTTACCACCGAATCTGGTGGTGATAGGTCAACTGGTCGAAGTAAAGTTCTCAACCACCGTACTCGGTGGGGAAAATACTAGCCAGATGTGTTCTACCACCGGATCTGGTGTAAAGGTGAGTTTTCCTTGTATGTGTGTGAATTACCACCGAATCTGGTGGTGATAGGTCAACTGGTCGAAGTAAAGTTCTCAACCACCGTACTCGGTGGGGAAAATACTAGCCAGATGTGTCCTACCACCGGATCTGGTGTAAAGGTGAGTTTTCCTTGTATGTGTGTGAATTACCACCGAATCTGGTGGTGATAGGTCAACTGGTCAAAGTAAAGTTCTCAACCACCGTACTCGGTGGGGAAAATACTAGCCAGATGTAACCTACCACCGGATCTGGTGTAGTCCAAGCCTTGTGTGGTGAAATCCCTCTTAGAGTCCTATAATTTCCAGGTCCAGGAATAAAAGTAATTCAGTTGTATATTCGTCTTCATCTGAGGTCGTCTCGTCATCGGAAATCGACATGTGCTCCACCGTATACGGTGGAATGACGTAATGTTATGATACAGCCTTTGAACGGACGATGTTGTGTAAACAATGAACATGTGTTGGTATCGGCTCGGTGGCGGATAGTACAACTACTGTTCAGTTACATCAATCGGTCATCTCCCCCCATCTCTCATCGAAGAGGAAAACATCGGGAACAACTTCGTCCATGGGCATCATTTTAGGAAATGAGCCAGCGAGCCTTGGTTTGACTCGCTATTTATAGCTTGCTGGCGTGACCTTCGACCGCCGAGCATCAGCCAATCAAATGCATATTCGTCGTCGCGCCTCCAAAAGCGCACCATTTGCGTACACTTCGCCATCCATAAGATGGCTTGCGAATCGTGAGTCTCCATTATTGCGGAGCGATATCCGGTATATTGCGGGATTCTGTTCGGCCTTCATCCGGCAGAGAACAGACTCGAGAAATCTGATAAATTACAGGTTTTCAAACCACTTGGGAAACAGATATAGGCTAGGCTTACAAAATATATAGGTATAAATAACTTTCGTATCACCCAAGAGGTGTGGTAGATCTGTAATTTTCAACAAGTAGGGCATCACATGATTCGGAAATGGCGAGTTACGTTGGGGTTACGTCGGTAGACTTTAGCTGATTGGCTGACGAAGTCATGTGGTATTGATTTCTGGAAATTCCCTCTCGCACTTGCCGAAAGTAGGCTGTAAATGGATACACACGATCCCAGGGTCAGTCTTACCGCGTATAGATGACCGAGATGGTTACAGGTTGAAAGCGCACGTGCTAGCTTGACAACTCGCTTTCAGCTGGGCGAGATGGCGAAATCTTTGACGGAAAGTTGTGCAACTTTCGAGCAATAAAATAGATAATTTCCATGGAGGTATGAACGATCCGTCATCAAGGCATTTCCTTCAACATCCAGAGAGGTTTGCTGCGTAAGATTTATACAAAATTGCAGGCTCGGGAGGTAAATATTCACCACCACGTAACAAACCAATTTACAACAACAACAACAAGTGTCAACTCAACGACGAAAACCTTCAATCAAACAAATCGATGTGCAATGGCAGTCTCCAATCCAATTATAATAATCTGCTTATTGTTTAATGAATGTCAAAAAAATACGGGTGTAGCCCGTTACAGTACACTGTGACAAAAGTGTGCGTATCCTGAACACTGAAATGCGCACTATTTTGTAACAACTTTATAAAATGAAAAAAGTGTTTACGTTCGAAAAGTAGAGTAAAAAGAGATTTATTTAAAATATGTCACTGAATTTAAAAAGATTTCTTAAATTTCCTTGAATAAGAAATACTCTGCATTGACTTCATAACAGGGTAAATCAGTACAGATGATAAAACAAAAATATTTACACGAAAAGAATTGGTTCAAAGAAATCTTCTGTTGCTTTTTCATAATAATGGTTTGCTTATTTTTCCAAACTCTGCAGAAATTTTTTATTTCTCTCATGCAAGGAAACTTCTTGGGAGCCACGCAAGATAAATATTCTTATAACAGATTTTCAAAGAAATATTTTCTTATATTTTCTTAGTTCATAACTCGTGTCCAAGAAATAATTTCTTCCGTAAGAAAAATAATTTATTAGCTAAGAAATTGATTCTTGAGCAGGAGTTACAAACTAAGAAAATATAAGAATATTTTACTTTGAAAATCTCTTATTAGAATAGTTATCTTGCGTGGCCCCCAAGAAATGTTTTCTTGGATGAGAGAAATAAACATTTTTTGCTGGATTTGAAAAAGTAAGCAAACCTTTATTATTAAAAAGCAACAGAAGAGTTCTTTTAATCAATCCATTTCATGCAAATATCTTAGCTGTATCATTTGTATTGATTTACCCTGTGTCACCGCTGTGTTTTTCTTAAGAAAATTTAAGAAATCGTTTTTTACTGTGAAGTGTTATTAAGCCCAGTGTTGAACTCGGTAACTCCTGAAAAATTTGTGTTCATTCTGAAGTTTGTACATTTGAACGCCTTTGCGCACAACACTTTTACAAGTTCATGAGGACGCTAGTGTTCTAAAATATGTTACAGAAAATGCGTTCATTTGTGAACTTTGGTGTTCAAACATATCAGTTGTGAACACGCGTATTTATATATGTTCTCCAGTGTTCGGATATGAGCATAATTGTTCAGTCTTTAATAAGATATGGTGTTTTTTTGGTGTTCTGATTCGGACTGCAATATGAACGTGTGTGTTCAGATCTGATCAACCATATGTTTTGATTGCTGAGATACTTAGCGTTGTGAAAGTTTTGGTAGCGTTTTCTTTCCATTATTGTTCAAAATTGGTCAGTTGATGGACTCCATAAAATCATTTCAACTTATTTCAACAGCCTCATAAATTAGTGAGAGATGAACGCTACAAATGTTTTCTGACAGTGTGCATTTTGTCTGATGATTCCTGATGTGATTGCTATCGCGAAGAGTATGGGTTCAGTAGGTAGGTGAAAAGCCAACAGTTCGGTAAATAAATAATCTACAAAGGATGTTAGTGGAATGGTGATATTGGCGTTCAAATTTAGTTGAAAAACAATTCGATTTATTAAGCGATTTAGTTGTGATGTCCCAAAAATTAGATATTTGAACTTTGCAGGATGGCCGCATTGTAAATCTCGATACAAGAAATGTAATGGTGTCCAATCTAACGTTTAAATGAACACCAGAATTGTGCCGAAAACATATACACTTACATTGTGAAAATATACACGAATTTGTGTATTGTAGTCTTAATATGTTGATTGTAACAGAAAATGGATTTCAACACCAAATCATGTAGAATTCAACAGAAAATGCTGTTTTGCGGTCACCGTAGGAAACCTTTATACTTGTTACTTTTTTCTTCAATTACGAGATTCAAACCCATTACATACCTTTCCTTTGAATTCGTCCATGACATACTTCTCCCGCGAACAGCTGTCGAGCTACTGAAAATATACTTATGTCTCGTCGGAAACCATTAGAACTGACTGAGACAGGCATAGCGGATTACTGCTATCGTTATACCGGTACCATGGTCTTCATTCGACCGAAACTCATCATTTTTAATAACATTTTAATAGGATTATCACATAATAAGTAAATGTTTTTGTTCTGGTCTGATTCACTCGAAAAACGTGGCCCAGTGACACAATTCTTCATTTTATTATCGTTTATGCCGCAGAAGCCAAAAGGAAATAATGTAGCCATAACATGATTTGTTTAATGCGTTATTACTTTTTTACTGACACTACATCAATAATTATCAGCCTGACGTAGTCATTAGCGACCCAAGGGCTCGAAGTTTCGAGGGCTATGAGGGCCGCTAGTAGTAGAAATAAAGCAATAAATCTCTTAGAATTGAGGAGGGGAAATGTGGGTTATAAATGTGGGCTGTATGACCGTTGACCTTTGAATGAGACATCCGGTGCGATGTCACTTCCAGTCAAGCTACTGGAGGGGTGGCTGTTGAAATGGGACATGGAAAACTCCGAACATCTCATAAAAAATGAGGAAAACGCACTTTACATAAAATTTTGCCAACAAAAATAGCCGGAATGGCGGACTTTACACCCATGAATCCCCTTGTGGAATAAAAGAGTAGGTGTGGGGATTCTATCAATCAGTTTTACGCTGTAGAGTTGGACTGCAAGGGTATCAGGGCCGTTGTGTGATATTAGCCGGCGACGTCATCGTGCGCTTGCGCACTCGTTAGTGACACCTGTTGTGGACGTTTTGAGCGATAGGTGGGCCAAAAGGTCATCTTGGAGCGCGTGTGGTGTAGACTACGACTGGCGTGGCCGGAAGTGACTCGTATTGCGCATGCGCAGTCGATGAGTATTAGAGAAAGATGGTATTTTTGGTGCGGGGTGGGGGGTGCGCAGGGGCATGTTTAGGCGATAGATGGACCATACCTGGTCGAGATGGACGGCACAACGTGTGGTTATGAAGCGCTCGTGGCATAGACTACGATTGGCGTGGTTTTAACCGAATGTAACGTCATAATGCGCATGCGCAGTCGAGGGGTGTTGGAGAATGCCCTTTGGGCGTGCCTATGCAGACTTAGCCCTTAGGGGCGATGAAGCTTGGTGTTGGATCCGGAGGGACTCCATAGAGAAATGACGTCATCAGTAGTAGAGAAATTACAGGGTGTGATATTGGGTTCATTCCCTTGAGTATCACGTGATCATTAGTACTAATCAGAGCTTCTGAGCTCTCTCACGAGGGCTTTGAAGCTGGGCGTTTGCGCGGGTTACTGTGTCTTGTGAGATTCAAGATTGAATCTTGTTTGAATCCTGCATCTTATTTGATTATAAAATGTCTTTATTAAATAAGAGCATTGATTATATATGTCACAAGAGCAATGCTTTATGTATGTTAGTTATACCATATTAAGCAAGGTGTATATCATATTAAGCATGGTGGTAATATAATCGCATATACATGTATCTATATATTAAATGTAAAAGGAGCATTTCTACATGGCTGTATTTTTGCGTATATCATATCTTGCTGGATGTTAGCCTATGTAATTGTGTGCACTTATATGGTCAAGAAGGTACAATAATTAATCTGTTTATTTGGGTCATGAACTCACGGACAGGCTATTGTTTCTTTGATCAGATCATTTTAAGAAATTGATATTGTGAACTATATCCAAGTTAAATGTAACGGTATATGATCTGTTCATTTAGGTCGGGACTGTACACGTTTTGAAGCCAAGCCATTGACCATGTTGAATTTATGTAGGGGCGTGCACCAATCATATTTTGCTGACCATGTTAAATGTGAATGGATTGTGTAGAGATTTTGCCTTTTTGTATTAAGTTGTAATTGATCTGTTTTGTTATTCATGTCCTGAACTGTGGATGCTCTCCTATACTGGTCAGAAATGAATACTTTAGGTTATCAGGTCTCCAAATTTACTATGGAAAATTACTGTCTTTATATTCGGAAAGCAATAAGAAAATTGGGACTTGATTTTAGCTGAATGAAAACGTGGCAGGTCATCCACAGGGTCAGTCAGATTACATGTCAATTCTCCAGAGGTGTATAAAACTTGGCAAGAGTGGTGTATCAGTTAGACTTATACTATCTTTGTCTCCAAGAAGTTTGATATTCATTTTCTTGAACTGAGGGTGTTACCTACTACTGGCTATTGTTTTGATTGTGATATACCTGTGCCATTGGAACTTCGGCTTCATCATCTGATTTTCTCGCTTCTAATTATTCTAGACTGACACTAGATCTTACCTGCGAACAATCGTTTTATTGGTTATGGGGAACACAACTCATTGAGTGACGACGCTAGCCGTGACAACATAAACAAGCAGCCAAAGGATGTTAAGTCCCCCGCCAAAATGGCAGCAATATTTTTTAGCATTGCTGGCCTCGGGGGATGTACATGAGGGAGGCAACTGCTACTTCATAGGCGTTGGATGCAGGAGGGCCTTTCTGCCTTCCCAAGTTTTAAAATCAACTCAGAACGGTTGACTGAACTTTTTTTTGCTTCTGTAATATAGTTTTCATGCAGTGAAGCATGAAAATTATGTAACCGAGAAGCGACCCCAAGTGACATCTCAAGGCATATTATCTGCAAACCAAATTTGACGAGAAGCTGAATGCTTCCTCGACCTATTGTCTGGAAACCAAATTTTAAATTTGCCACCAGGTGTCGCCACCTGTAGGTGCAAGTGGGCGAAATGCAATCCCAAGGATCATCTCGTGACATGGTGTATCAGCATACGAACTTTGGGAAGAATCTGAAAAGGGGTTATTGCCCGGAAACCAACATTTAGATTCGTATGCACAAGTGTGCGAAACACAATCTCAAGTGACATCTTATGGCATATGAATACCAAAATTGAGAAGAATCCGATGAGCAGTTGTCAAATTATTGCCAGAAACAAATTTCATATTTTTCCACCAGGTGTGCAGAGGCAGGTGAAATACAATCCCAAGGAACATATCATGGCATGGTATCTGCATACCAAATTGGAGAAAAATCTGATGAGCGAAATCAAATTTAGATTTGACACGAGGTGGTGCTACCTGTAAGCACAAGTGGGCGAAACGCAATCCCAAGCGAGATCATATGTCATGATATATTTTCATACCAGCTTTAAGAAGAATCTGACGAGCGGTTCTCAAGTTATTACCCGGAAACTAATCTGGTATTTCGCCATTAGGTGGCACCACCTGTAAGTAAAAGTGAGCGAAAGGCAATCCCACGAAACATCTCCTGGCATGATACATGCATGCTAAATTTGAGGAGATTCCGATGAGCTGTTCTCAAGTTAATGGCTGAAAACAAATTTTGATTTTAACACCTGGTGGCGTCACCTATAGGCACAAGTGGGCGAAATGCAATCTCAAGCGACATCTTAGGTCATGGTATTACCCGGAGACAAATTTGGGATTTTGCCACCAGGTGGCGCCACCTGTAAGTGCAAGTGAGTGAAAGGCGATCCCATGCCATAAGTAGTAGTGTTCAAGCAAAAAAGGTCCCATTTTGGCGGGGGAGGTAACTCTTGCATCCGACAGGGGGCGCCACAAGGTCAAGGCATGTACTGACATGTTATGGATTGCATCAGCCTTGGCTGGAGGCCAACATCCGGGTTCCGCTCAAGGCATGTACTGACATGTTCTGGATTGCATCAGCCTTGGCTGGATGCCAACATCCGGGTTCCGTTGGCAGGCATCCAATTGGCTGGCTGCCAATTGGCTCAGTGCCAAGTTTTTCGCTATAAAAGGGGTTCATTTTGCAGTTCGGTACCAACATTTTCACTGACCATCCGAAGCTATCAACCTCACCACTGCCAGCCTGACCGACTTTCCTGCCCGCCTGCCTGCCTGACCACTGCCTGCCTAACCGACTTTCCTGCCCGCCTGCCTACCTGACCACTGCCTGCCTCACCGACTTTCCTGCCCGCCTGCCTACCTGACCACTGCCTGCCTAACGGACCTCCCTGCCTACCTGATCACTGCCTGTCTGTAATCATCTGCCTGACCAGTATCATTGACCAGTATCACTGAGTAACACCAATCAACGCCTTACACGTATGTAATATATATATTTTAATAATATCTATGCTAGGAAATGCCCCCCCCCCCGGAATTTTTTCTTTCAGCTTAGGTCTTTAGGAGAACGTGTCACAGTTATAACATCACAGTTATTTCCCTATATTATGGAAACTTTTAGCGGCCAATCTTAGTACATAGGGAGGCATTTATATTTGGCAGAATTTTCTCGTGAAACTCAAACATCCTCTACATGGATCAGCTGTTTTCATGTCAACAAACATCTCTATTTTTAGATTGCTACAATGTAGCAGGTGATTTCATTCGCGCGATTACATGTGCCGGTTTTGGACCATTTATAAATGCAAATTTCACGTATTTTCTCAAGCAGCTTATGAAATATAAAGCTCGAGTTACAACCTACCAGAACTATAGAATTTAGTGCTGACGTAGCAACATTGTACGTTATAATTTTCCATAGTCAGTCCGGGATATTTTTCCAGCAAGTTGACAAGGAACACGGAATGGGACACCGTACATTTGTTCTACGTTACACATTCCCGCTACATCATGAAATAACCGCACAACATATGCCTACGATCTTACTATTCATAGAGTATGTCGCTCAAAATCACTCGTTGACTTTATCAACAAGAATTTCACAAGTCTATACTACATAATGCCTTGCGCCTGGATCACGCCATACGAACACAACTGGCAGAGGACATGATCCAACACCTCACTAAACAGACAAGATCTCTCTTACCCGTACGTCTCAATTTATCTCAAAATGTTCACAATACATTCTAGAATAATATGATGCACGAATTTAAGGTTTACATTACCTGTAAATAGATACAAACGGCGATTTATTATCACTATATACAGCCGGTTGGAACAGCGTAATTTAGCTAAAGTGATGACGTCACACACTTGTCTATTAATAACATGCACCAGCAAGCGTATTGCGAACACGGACTTGTGTTGAACCCACGAATATCTTAACCCACGAATATCTTACTATTTAGTTATCTCGGGCGTTTACCATCCCTATTTATCAACTAGATGGAACATAATATATTTATCTTCTGCCTGCCTAACGGACCTCCCTGCCTACCCAGGCACGGCGGAACAGGGGGGGCCGGGGGGGCCATGGCCCCCCCAATATTTTCAGCAAAAAAAAAAAAAAAGACAAAACAAAACAAAACAAAACAAAAAAAAAACAGAAAAAGGCAGAAACTGATCAAATAAAAAAAAAAAAAACGATAAAGCAAAAAACCTATATCTGTATTGAATGCAAATTTTACTTTTCAATGAGCATCAAATCTGTGCTTTTACACTACAACGAATATCAGCCACTTCAACAGGAAATATTAGTGAGCTTATGATCTCTCCGAACATGCCCATGAACGAATTAAGTGCCAGTCAATGTCTCCATCTGGTTGCTTTGGAGTCAGATGTTTATAGTCTACCCGAGATTGTTTTTTAAAGATACACCCTCATGTTGTTTCCTCTTGGACTTCAAAGAGTTTGTCCTTCAGCTTCTTCTCTACTTAGGGTGCTTCTTGAAATAAGAACATGAGTTCCTTGATTGGAATGGCATATGCTGGTTAGGCAAATCGGATACACCATGATGCCCAGTGTGGTGTTCTGATCTGGATGGATTAGAGTTCCAGTTGGAATGGCTTATGCCATCCCCCTCTTGTTATGGCATAGCCATCCTTTGTCTGCCCAGTTCCAAAAAGTATGCCATGGAGTTCCTAGGAGTTCCAACTAGGTGCAGCACGATTTTAAGATTGTAAGAGATGCTTTTTATCGAGCAAATACTTTGGAAGATCTTTTTATTCGGGTGAGGGAGGATTGCATCTTGGGTTATTTGAGCGAAATCGGGCTGTTACATACGTTTTATTGTGTGTATGTTTTAATGCGTTGGATTACTAAGCTAATGACTTGAGTACTTAGAATTTTGTTTGATCGTCGCTATATAGCTGAAATATTGCTGAACGAGACATTAAACCTTACTTTTCTCTCTCTCTCCTCTCTGTGTGGAATGCCTTATGTCAGTGCCTAGCATGCCCCAATTTCAAGAAGCTTCCTTAAACTGAGCTTTAATCTAATTAAACGGAGATTCCACGAAGGTACCGTATTGCCCCAAAACACCCTCGTTCATTGGTTGATAATTTAAACGGGCAGTTACAGTAATAACTGTACAGCCCTAATCTGCCTACAGGACCTGGTATGGAGATAGGAGTACCGGTATACAGAACTGTATCATGGAGGATGGCTCATTCACACTCATAAGTTGACCTGTGTTCAGCTCCACAACAAGCATGACAAGTAGAAAACAACTGTGTTGTTGAGATATCTTTTGATTGAAATGACATATATTTAACATTTAATATATTTCTACTTCCGAACATTCTAATTTTCTTGACGGGGAATATTAAAAAAAAAATGAGAAACAACAAAACAGGCAAAAAATACAGAGATTACATCTGTGAAGATTTCTTGTTTTATTCCTCGGAAATACGCTAGAACGGGTCTCCGGCCATCTAAGACCCCTGGAGCTTCCGGGGCCTGGGCGGCCCCTGGACCCTCGCCTATTTGTGCTGTGATAGTGGCCCCCCCAATCACCAATTGCTTCCGCCGTGCCTGCGGGGGGGGCGTACGGGCCTGCCCAGTCAGATTGACGAATGTTAAACTGCATACATTTCTATGACTGTATTCAATATTGACCTTTGTCCCAGTGAGCACAAACAAATTATGACCTCAGTCTCACCCTATGCAATTTAGCCATGGTACATGAAACAACTTGTTTTTTGACCAGCTCTAAATTTGACGACCAACTGAAATGGACAGACTAGTTGATTTTCATTTCTTCCTAAATTCTCCAGAATGGAGTAATATCTCCAAGTACAGCGATATCTTTAACATAAAAGTTGCACAACTATTCACCATAAAGTAGGGTTATTACCAAATTATACCAGTTATCACTGATTGCAAACATGCTACCATTGTTGTAGCAGAAAGAGAGAAATGAAAACCGAATAAATATTATTGTAACCACTCAGAAATTGTTACGCTCATACTATTCAGCTTGTATCACTGACATCGTCTAGTTCGCGCCTCTTGGCCGCAATGGGGCGCTTTATCTGGATACTCAATCGCTCTGCCGTAATAGCTCGGAGGTAACCAGATTCCTCATACTAACCACGATTGGCTAACTACCTCACGTGATCGAAATTACGCCACACTCACATTCTAAACAGCCAGGCCCAACCTCCCCACAGCGCATGCTCCATTTCGCAGGCTCCAATAACATCCCTGCCTCCAATAGCGGAAGTTGACCTTTACTACGTTGCTATGACGTATAGGAGAAACCAACCAACGCACGGTTCAGTTTGAATCCGACCAAACAACTCCTTTAGTGTTGCACATGAGCGAACTACTTTTCATATGCTCTGTCCAGATAAACTGGGAAAATTATCTCCAGATAATTCTTTTTAACGCTAGGTCAACGGAGGTATTATGCAGACTTGAAAAGTAATCAAAATTTTCGTTAAACATCTATTTTACTATATATGATGTCACTTCCGGCGATGTGCGCGAAGGCCCCGAATCCGGTCCAAAAATCTGACTGGTGGCTGGGGTGTTATTAGACCCCCAGCGAGGTGGTTGAGTCAGGCCTAATAGTGAGATCACGACTCATACGTAATGTGGGAGCTATCAAAATATTTTGACATCGACAACCCCTTTTACCGCATCTCTCAAAGGAATTTTTCCCCAACTTTATTAACAGTCAACAGTCAATTCAAAATCTGAAACAATTGAACGGTGTTTTTACGTTACCAATGTAGGCAGCTTGATCTCCTTATATACTCATGATGATAAAGCGTGGTCTTATCAGTGGGATATTAACAACATTTACAAGGAATAATTATTTGAAGGTATCGGTGATCAAATGTTTGCAATCAGTTGACGAACACTACAAAACAATGGAGGAAGTTACTCAAAAATCTGGCCACTCTTAACTCAGAAATTAAAGTAATTAAAGTCCGTTTATTGTTAGTTTTGCCGTTAACGACATATGAACGTTTGAAGAGGGAGACAACTCATATTGCTTTAATTCACAGTTGATTGTGAACAAATAGTTCACTAGTTTTTCGCGATTTCCCACACAGTTATCACTCATTAGATGTCATATACGCTGGGTAATTTATTGCTGTTACCGAGAGACTAATCTTGGCAGCTTAACGCCGTAAATTTGATGGAAAAAAATAATGGTGAACGGCCGAAAGACCTCTCACCCACCGAGAGAAGAGGTGGCGGATGCCCGATGTTGGTTGCCATGATAAACAAAGCGGAACAAGACTCTTCCGTAAGAGTGATATTCATTGGTCATTGGTGGTTGATCTGTGCAGAGCGCCCCCTTACGACCAAGAGGAGCGAAATATGCGATGTGAATCAGCGGGAGAACAAGGAGAGCAGGGACGTCAGTGATACAAGCTGTTTATCAGCGTACGAAATTGTAGGCGAGGTTCCGAACTCGTCAATCTCAGTGTGCATTCTCAGACTGATATCAAGACGTCCTGATTACTCAACAAACCATAGCTATCAGAAGATAACGTATCCCCCCGGCCCCAGTGTCCGTGAACTGGGAAGGAGGAAAATAGCTGCATTTCTGCTTGTAGGAAATCAGTGATGTGTAATACAACACATTGAAGGGCATGCGCGTCTCCAGACTGTGTCAACAATGTTTGCAACATTGTAACGATCGTCAACAACAATAAAACATTGCTGAGAAATCATTACAATGTTGCACAATTGCCCCTTCTCAATATGCGATTTTCAATGGAAAACTACATTAGGAAGACACTTTTTTAAAGAAAAAAACATGTTTCTTATAGAGGAAGAATCGTTTCTTGAACGAGAAACTGCATATTGAAAAGGGTATACTAGTATGAAGAAGCAACTTTTCAATATGCAAGAATGAAAGAAAACTTGTGTGTTCAGACACACAAGTCAATGGACAAAAGAAAAAGACACACAAGGTGTCATTCGTTTGTAGTAGCGTATCATTTGGACGGACGGACCGGCTTCAGTGGCTATCAATATCTCCGGCATATATGCCAGGGGGATAACTAGACAATGAAAAAAAGTGCGCAGAATTTTCTGTAATCTAGAAAGTTTCATAAAGACACAAATTTCATTTTTTTTTAATTAAACTGTCATGCAATTGGGGTTCAGGCATCAACACATACTGTCTGGCACAATTTGTTTTAATGAATATTTTAAAAATCCTGGTAGTAAGTTAATCTTCAATTTTTATTCCCAATTTTTTCTTCACACTGAATCCTTGCATCAACTGCCAAATGTGCGGTGCAGAAGTTCTTGACAAACACTGGTTTTGTGCCGAACTGTGAGATTTTAACATTAACAAAATTAATTTCTAAATGTACGAGAATGGAATGAAGTTTTATTATTTGATGTATGTTTTCATGTTACAAAAGAAATGCACTGAGCAACTTGCTCGATAGAAGTGTTCCTGCAATTAATGTATTAAACATCCGAATATCTTCATTGATGTTTTTTGCAAACATGCATATAGTGTCATATTCCAAATATCAATTTCCCATGCAGGCTGCATGTGACGAAGATAATATGAACTATAACTCGTGGACTTCGAAAGGCTGCCGTTATCTGTGCGATTTTATGGTTTTGATGTTTGACTGTGATCTTTAGAAATACATAGTTTCTCCTATTTCCCAAAATTTGTTCATGTGTATAGGTTGTGTTATTTGATCATGTGTATAGGTTATGCTTTAGTTACCTTTGACAGTCATAACAGGATGAAATGTACGAAGTACAATGATTTGATAATTTATTCCATTAATTAATTTGATGCTTCAGAGAAAATTTTAATGAAAACCAGAGCGTCTAAAGTCCACCGACGTTGAAACTACTGATTTGGCTTGGAACCTTAACATTCAGTACCCAGCATGGAAAGCAATCTCGAGTGATATCCTGTGCAAAGTTATCCACATACCAAATCTGCAAAGAATCCGTTCAGGTTTTTGAAAGTTACCGTCCAGAAGTAACTATTTTTTTTTTTACTTGTCTTCCTGGTACTTCAGCTTGTCACCCCTACTGAAACTTTTTTTTATTCCCATACTGTCATGTATTCCAACTAGTTTCTTCATTTTTTCAGGCATTGTAGAATTTGAACACACGTTTTTTTTGTTGTTTTTTTCTCTAGATCGGGAGACGCTGATGACACTGACAGATTTATCTCCTTCCTCTAGCTCTGCATTGCCAAGATCAATGTCCTCACTTCATGATATTGATCATCATCCTAACGCATGGCACGATCATACGTAGAAACTTCTGCTCATAGCTCATGGGTGATATCTGAGTATATTAGGGCATTTCCCAATTGGTCACATCCGATTGGTCCCGTGAGATCCGACAACGGCGCAATCACATTCATAAAACGAAGACACACCTCCAGAATGCCATCGACTGAAATGATCCCTTGGTGGGCCTCGAAATGCCCCTATCACAAAATAAAAAGCATATCATTTTCCTGTGAACTGTCGCCGATTTTATTTTTTTGAAATAGGTAAGGTTGTTTGTAATATGAGTTTTCTTAAGAAAAACAAAGAAGCATGTACCATTAGAGTGAGAACTAAAATAGCTGATTCGCACAACTTCGTTTTTTTGTCTCGCATAGAATCCCCCAGCCTCTGCACTCAAGTGAGACTGACATGTCTGAGATGCCCAGGTCAAAATATTTAAATACAGATAATTTCATTAGCTCGTTTAAATACGGCGGGCATGTGACTTGATGCTTCAGGAACAACTTTTGAACAGGATTATGTCCCTCCAGAAATATGTCCTTTGCAGCTGAGAGGTGGCACCGTGTGGAATACATGCCGAATCATAGCGTTAAGCTAACGGCAGTGTTAAGTGAAACGTGAAATGCCCTCAGCAAGCTAAGATGGATGTTGACTCGGTGGGCTCATTTCTCTCACCAGACTGTTCCACTATTTGGGAGTTAAGTGTAACATGTCAACAAAAGGTTCAATTATGAGATTAAATTTGTTGGAACGATATTTTCTCAAATATCATAACAGCAGGAGGTTTTAGCCACTTTTTCATCTACGTAACCCAGATTAAAAACTTGAATTTGAAGAATTGAATTTTTGAGAAATTTTGAAATTGAGTTTCGCCCCAAACAATTGAGTTTTTTATCGATGGGAAAATGCGCGCCAAATACGCGCAAAAAAATTGTGTTATAGTGGATAAATATTGACTTCTTCAAGAGATAAGTCGAGTTCCCAAATGAAAATGTTGAATTGTCGTGACAAATAATCAACCAAAATAATTGTTGTTGTTGTTGTTGTTGTTTTCACTAGCTCAACTCGCGAGTGCTTCGTTAGCGTGTCTGGAGCAAGTCAAAATCGGCAAGGGCAACGCAACGTTCATGTTCATGTGTTAGCTGCCCGTGTTGGCAAGCACGATTTTCTTTAATACTCAGTGACAAAGTTTTATTCAGCTTTTATTCTCCGCAACAATAAAACGTAGGAATCACTCCGCTTGTTCTGGTTTAGTTATCGAATTGATGTTGCCAGGCATGAACAGTCGATAGTAATATAAGCTGAACAATCGTGCCAGTCAATCTGGTGCAGTTCTTTTTATTTATCCATTAGTTTTGCCTTTCAAGCATTCGCTAACCACAGCGCCCTCAACGAGCAGATCAATTACATAAAGGGAGATGCTAAAGGTCACATACCGTACAGACATGTATCCACATGGGATTTCTCGACTCTCTATACTACAATCCCTCATGAGGACCTTATTGACCGTATAAGTTCATTAATAGTATCTGTGTTCATGAAAACTGATCGTAGATATATTAATGTCGGAAGCCATAAAGCATTCTTTAGCTCGACTACATACAAGAGATATCATTCATGGGATGTTTCTTTGTTTATAGACTTGCTTGAATTTCTCATTAAAAATATCTATGTGAAATTTGGAAACACAATATATCAGCAGCATATAGGTATTCCAATGGGTACTAATTGTGCACCTCTGTTGGCTGACCTGTATCTGTTCTCTTATGAATATGACTATATGCAGGCGCTTTCAAAACCGATCCATTCAAAGCCCGTTCCTTCTCATTCACCAAACGCTATATAGACGATCTTCTCGCTGTGGATAATCGCTATATAAATGACGCAGTGAGGGATATATATCCACCTTCACTGGATTTGAAGGAAACTACAGATAGCCCTACAGGCACATCTTATTTAGATCTCTATCTCTATAAAAATGAAGCGGGCATTCTCTCGTCGACTTTATGACAAAAGAGATGATTACAATTTCGACATCGTAAACTATCCCTTTCTGGACAGTAATATTCCAGTGGGACCTGCATATGGCGTATACATATCTCGCTTAGTAGCATTTGCTAGATCCTGTGTTAAATGTGATGATTTTAATCAACGTCACAAAACATTGTTGCAGAAACTTATAAACAGGGCTATTCTACCAAGCGCCTCCACTCAAAGTTTCTCAAATTTGGCGATACATATCGCATGCTGATAGCAAAATACGGGCGTAGATTGCAAGATCTATGGCGTTACGTTTCGTAACTTGTGTCTAATTCCGCTTAACCCGGGGCTAGGGGCCGTATGAACCCATGTACTTCAAGATCCTCATGGTACCCATATGAACAGTCACAATCAAAGCGTGACTGAGATACATCATTCTTTAGATGACGACTTTACAACGAATATTATGGATTAAGAATACTGATCAGCGATACGGATTTGATATTTTTGGAACATCATGATGTCTTGCCGCATCATTGAAAACTGTTGACCGCTTCTCTCTTGCAGGAAACAAGCCTATGTTTATGTATACTATGATTGTATTTTTGAATTTGGTGCCAATACTGTTATATGGAAATGGAATAGGTCTTTGGATTATGGACGCGGATATTCTCTAATGGACGACGGCTGGATTATGAATGACGGACTAGACGCTTGTAATTACTTCCAAGCAGCTCTCGTAAAAGTCTCGGGAGAGCCCATTTTGCAGTATGCACAAAGACGTTTCCGCGCAGTTTTTCTTGTTAAATATCTTTTTCCAAACTTCCGGTTAAGAATTTTAGGTGAACAATTTGGGCTTGAAAGACAGACTTCCGTTTATCTGAGACAGCCCAAATTGTTACGAATTTCTAGTTCAATATCTTCTCCACATTTGGCACTGTGACGGTAAGTCTCAACTCTGCTTTGTTTTTTCGCAATCTTGCGAACAAGGCGATTTTTGCCCCCATGAGACCAAGCTGATGCAATAAGGCTGCACGCTACTCGGCAGCCTTAACTATTGATATATCAAACTATCGCATCAAAACAAAACACACTGAATGCCTTTTGATGATAATTTCACCAACGACCTCCTTCACTTACCTATAATGACCTGTACATTTTTATTTGCGAGAGTGTTGGTTACTTCACGACCGATACCAGCAGCTCCCCCAGTAACAATGGCCACCTTCCCCAACAAATCTCCGGGCAGACCTGGAATTAGATATGTCAGAATGTTGACCATACATATTTGCGAGTAGTTTTCTTCAGTTCCATTCCGTTCAACTATACGTTTTGGTTGGCGGATTGGGTCCATTCATGTGAAGGTAAAGCTTTTTGGAGTATAATATTATTTTGTCATGTGAATGTGGAGGTAAATCATTGCGCCACAGAAGGAACAGCTAAATATCAGGATATATGTGTTATTAGGTCGGACAGGTTGAGAATACGCCCAGGAAGAACTAGAGCATAGTCTGAGGGATGCACACATTTGATCAAAATGATCAGTAAGGCTGCTTACAAGATACCCCCCGTAAGGGCATAGATACATGGGGGTAGTTAACGTTTCACGAGTAAGCTGAATGGGATTGTGGCAGTGGAAATCATCAGTAAGCATGCTTACAAGATACCCCCCGGATGCACATTTGATAGGAATTGATGAGTATTTGTAGAGGAATATAAGTATACATGTTATGAGTGGCGGCACAGTATGTAACTAGTTGACAATGAGACCTCGCTCGGTTGGAGTGCGGTTAATGGATTGTCTATGCATGTGTCGTGACGATACTCAGATGAGTTTAATGGATTGTTCAGAAAATCGATGTTAATAATGATTGTTGAGAATGGGGTTATGCAGGCATATTGTGTTTTACCTAACTGTTGTTACCACTAGAACCGTGTAGACTTGAAATGGGCTGTTGCAACAGATAGGCGAATTACTGTCATCTGGATAACCACATTGAAGAGGAAAAGGAAGTAAATGGGAAGTGAAATATTAAACTTACTACCCTGTAGACGCATATGCAACATCCCGAGCTAGGTCTCATGGTATGGCAGCTACATACAAAATTTGAGAAGAATCTAATCAGCCGTTGTCAAGTTATGCTCCAGAAATGGAATGTTACGGACCAACTGAGAAAATTCTGCCCATAGGTGGCGCCACCTGTAGACGCACATGCGCCAAACGCAATCCCAAGCAAGGTCTCATGGTAAAGGTAGCTACATACCAAATCTGAGAGGAATCCAATTAGCTGTTGTCAAGTTATGCTCCGGAAACGAAATGTTACGGACCGACAAGAAAAAGTTTTGACCCTAGGTGGCGCCACCTGTAGATGCACATGCGCCAAACGCAATCCCAAGCGAGGTCTCATGGTAAGGTAGCTACATACCAAATCTGAGAGGAATCCAATTAGCTGTTGTCAAGTTATGCTCCGGAAATGAAATGTTACGGACCGACAAGAAAAAGTTTTGACCCTAGGTGGCGCCACCTGTAGATGCACATGTGCCAAACGCAATCCCAAGCGAGGTCTCATGGTAAGGTAGCTACATACCAAATTTGAGAGGAATCCAAGTAGCGGTTGTTAAGTTATGCTCCGGAAACGAAATGTTACGAACTGACTTGAGAAACTTTTGACCCTAGGTGGCGCCATCTGTAGACGCACATACGCCAAACGCAATCCCAAGCGAGGTCTCATGGTATGGCAGCTGCATACCAAATTTGAAAGGAATCCAAGTAGCGGTTGTCAAGTTATGCTCCGGAAACGAAATGTTACGGACTGACATGAGAAACTTTTGACCATAGGTGGCGCCACGTGTAGACGCACATGCGCCAAACGCAATCCCAAGCGAGGTCTCATGGTAAGGTAGCTACATACCAAATTTGAGAGGAATCCAAGTAGCGGTTGTCAAGTTATGCTCCGAAAACGAAATGTTACGGAATGACCCTAGGTGGCGCCACCTGTAGACGCACATGCGCCAAACGCAATCCCAAGCAAGGTCTCATGGTATGGTAGCTGCACACCAAATTTGAGAGGAATCCAACTGGCGGTTGTCAAGTTATGCTCCGGAAACGAAATGTTACGGACGGACGTACAGACAGACATCCGTACGGACGGACGTACGGACGGACGGACGGACGGACAAGCTGAAACCAGTATACGCCCCCTACACTACGTGTCGGGGGGTATAAAAAAGATGTCAACAGTTTCACCAATAAATGGTGATCAGTTAGAACCATCACCATATTCCATCATCACCGTTATATGTTGATGGTCATCACCCCTTATTGGTGATGGCCATCACCATTCATTGGTGAGGGGCCTGAATCTACACTCAATGCTTCTCAACATTATGGGGAGTTGTATTGGTTTCAAACAACTGTACATGACAATAAGGTCGTGAAAATATATTTTCCCAAACCATCCTTTGATTCTTCATTGTTATCGGCAATGCATCAGGAATAATTTGCAACCTACATTCTTCTACGTAAAATCTATATTATATAGTTTGACAGAAATATATACATCCCAAAGCCTATAGGCTCTAGTTCTCTTGTACATCCGTAATTGATGACACTTGAGTAGTAGAGGTCATGATCTTTCATGTCTCCAACTGTGGAACTTCTCCATTCACGTTATGAAGGTGCTGACCCTATTCTTTAAGCAGTAAATCGCCCCACATATCACCATGTACAGCTTATTAAAGCATGGACAGCAGGAGAGGCTCATGAACTAAATTCCATTGTAAAAATTGTTTTTCTGGATCTACAGGGAACCGATTATCTTGACAAACTTATATTATTTACTTCGCTATGATTCTGTTGATCAAACACTCTGTGAAATCAAACAAAATCTCATGCCAGTGACCAAGTAAAAACTCCCAACGTAATCCACCCTGCGTCCTTACCGCATACAATAAGAACAAACTGGATAAACACTGAAATTAATCACAAAATCAGATATTTCAACCGAAATATTCTAAAAGTAATGAACCGAACCAATCCTTCTCAACAGTCATGCCTTCCTGATAGTGAGTCATGCCACTATTTTGACAGCGAGGCTCCACTCCAAGGAACTTTTCCCGTCTTTATTGACAGTCAACATTTAAATTAATTCAAATCTGAAACACATAGTTACGTAGCTAAATAATATATAGCCCTCTAGTATGAGCTCATACTAGAGGACTATATATTATTTAGCTAATAGTTACGCTACAAATGCAACCTGTAACCACCTGGGTCATTTATACGCGGTATGGATGGCGAAGTGTACGGTACGCAAATAGTCATTCACCAAGCCTCGATCCGTTTTCCGCTTTTTACAAACAGCTCCAAATCTAATCTCACCCACAGGCAACAAAAATGTAATGAGCTGTTACATTATTATGCGCGCGGTGTATTACGCGAAACATGTCACATAATTTAGTTTCTAACTATGCAGTTATGTCAACCATGCCATTATATATTTCAATTATGTCATGAATAACATCAGTGCGGTACTATATGACGACAAACGCAAACGAAGTCTTTTTGGGTAGAGCAGTTTTACAAAATTTACAGAGCTGTGACGCGGCTTAGCAACACAATGGCGGACTTTTCATTGAAAAAATGACGGGGATGAGAGGGGTAGGTATCTATGACTACAATCTGAAAATAGAACCGGTATGTTCTTTCATTCATACATTATCCATCACGCGCTGGTGATCCATGCCAATCAAAACGACAAACCAATGGAATATCATCTAATCATACGAACTGTTCCTTCCGTTCTACATTTTTACTACGGTGGGGCAGAGATCATTCCTGCAGCCGTTTAGACGAAAGGTATATGCAATCGAAGCCAGGAGATTGGCAAATAGTTACCAATGTAGGCAAATTGATCTCCCTATTTACTCACCGTCACGTTGATCATGATGGTAATCTCTTTTTTTACCTTCATGCGTTGATAAAGAGTGGTCTTATCAGTGGGATTTTAACAAAATTATCAGCGACGGTGTTAATTATTTGGCAGGATTTTGCAATCAGTTGATGAATCTAACTAAATACTAGAACTCGTGGACTTCGAAAGGCTGCCGTTATCTGTGTGATTTTATGATTTTGATGTTTGACTGTGATCTTTAGAAATACATAGTTTTTCCTATTTCCCAAAATTTGATCATGTGTATAGGTTGTGTTATGTGTAATGCTTTAGTTATCTTTGACAGTCATAACAGGATGAAATGTACGAAGTACAATAATTTAATAATTTATTCCATTAATTAATTTGATGCTTCAGAGAAAATTTTAATGAAAACCAGAGCATCTGATGTCCCCCGACGTTAGTACTACTGATTTGGTTTGGAACCTTAACATTCGGTACCCAGCATGGAAAGCAATCTCGAGTGATATCCTGTGGCAAGTTATCCACATACCATGCAAAGAATCCGTTCAGGTTTTTGAAAGTTACCGTCCAGAATTAACTATTTTTTTTACTTGTCTTCCTGATACTTCAGCTTGTCACCCCTACTGAAACTTTTTTTATCACCATACTGCCATGTATTCCAACTAGTTTCTCCATTTTTTCAGGCATTGTAGAATTTGAACACGTCTCTCGATCGGGAGACGTTGATGACATTGACAGATTTATCTCCTTCCTCTAGCGCTGCATTGCCAAGATCAATGTCCTCACTTCATGATGTTGATCATCATGCTAACTTCTGCTCATAGCCATGCAGCAATGGGTGATATCTGAGTATATTAGGGCATTTCCCAATTGGTCACATCAGATTGGTCCCGTGAGATACGACAACGGCGCAATCACATTCATAAAACGAAGACACACCTCCAGAAAGCCATCGACTGAAATGATCGCTCGGTGGGCCTCGAAATAACCCCTATCACAAAATAAAACGCATATCATTTTCGTGTGAACTGTCGTCGATTTTATTTTTTTGAAATAGGTAAGGTCGTTTGTAATACGATTTTTCTTAAGAAAAACAAAGAAGCATGCACATTAGAGTGAGAACTAAAATAGCTGATTCGCACAACTTCGTTTTGGTCTCGCATAAAATCCCTCGGTCTTGCGCCTCTGCACTGCACTCGAGTGAGACTGAAATTTCTGAGATGCCCAGTTCAAAATATTTAAATACAGATAATTTCTTTGGCTCGTTTAAATGCGGCGGGCATGTGACTTGATGCTTCAGGAACAACTTTTGAACAGGATTATGTCCCTCCAGAAATATGTCCTTTGCGGCTGATAGGTGGCACCGTGTGGAATACATGCCGAATCATAGCGATAAGGTAAGGGCAGTGTTAAGTGAAACGTGAAATGCCCTTAGCAAGCTAAGATGGATGTCGACTCGGTGAGCTCATTTCTCTCACCAGACTGTTCCACTATTAGGGAGTTCAGTGTAACATGTCAACAAAAGGTTCAATTATGAGATTAAATTTGTTGGAACGATATTTTCTTAAATATCATAACAGCAGGGGGGTTTTAGCCACTTTTTCATCCAGGTAACCCAGATTAAAAATTTGAATTTGAAGAATTTAATTTTTTAGAAATTTTGAAATTGAGTTTTGCCACAAACAATTGAACTTTTTATCGATGGGAAAATGCGCGCCAAACACGCGCAAAAAAAATGTGTTATAGTGGATAAATATTGAATTCTTCAAGAGATAAGTTGAGTTCCCAAATGAAAATGTTGAATTGTCGTGACAAATAATCAAGCAAAATAGTTGTTGTTGTTGTTGTTGTGTTCACTATTAGATCAACTCGCTACCGTAGTGCAACGTTGCGTGTCTGGAGCAAGTCAAAATCGGCACGGGCAACGCAACGTTCATGTTCATGCGTTAGCTGCCCGTGTTGGCAAGCACGATTTTCTTCCGATTAAAATACTCAGTGACAAAGTTTTATTCAGCTTTTATTCTCCGCAATAAAACGATCACTCCGCTTGTTCTCCTAGTTGAGTTATCAAAATGATGTTGCCAGGCATGAACAGTCGATGGAAATACAGGCTGAATGTGCCAGTCAATCTAGCGCAGTTCTTTTTATTTATCCATTAGTTTTGCCTTTCAAGCCTTTCGCTATGGGTGCACTCCAGGGATTCTTCCATTCGGCATGGAATAGACTATGGGTCCGTTTTTCGGCCACCAGTTGTCGTAAAACCTTCAACCCAAATCACTTATATGTATATATTTTCTGGAAGAGCATGATGAAACTATTATTTTAAGATATAACACTGCTATATTATAGAAAAATTAAATTCGAACATTCTCCTCCATGCTTGCTTCATTTTTCCTAGAAAACCCTTAAAAATGTCGAAAAATGGTCAAATTCGGCTCAATTTCCAGAAAAATCTGTAAGAGCGATTTCAATTAAACTTCTTACTCACGTTCCCTGGTCCGGTCTCAACTTAAAAAGGCAAAAAAAAGGGGGTGTTAACCTAACCGTTTTTTGTCAGATTTTCTTCCAGTAAATGAGTCCCGATTTTTAGGCACACCCAAGGGGCATAACTGAGGCAGGACAAACTTTACTCCATGATCCCGATCAGCGTGTAGACGAAGCCAGCACTCGATTTGTATGTACTCGTTTGCAGCGTTGATAATGCTGAATAGGATGGCATTATAGATATAAGCTATTAAGAAGACAAGAAGAATATGATGTAGCAGAACAAGGGCAGTCTATCGTATTATGAAATTGTAGGGCCATTACTACGAAACCTGTGGAGGGCCACCTAACTACGCCCTCAACGAGCGGTGCGGAGATCACTTCAAAGGAGCTCTGTAAAGTCTCGCGAGAGCCCATTTTGCAGTATGCGCAAAGAAGTTTCCACGCAGTTTGTCTTCTTGGATTTTGGATTTTGAACTTCCGGTTGAGAATTTTAGACGAACAATTTGGGCTTCATCATCCGAACGCATGGCACGATCATACGTAGAAACTTCTGCTCGTAGCCATGCGGTAACGGGGTGCTATCTGAGCGGTAATAGGGCGTTTCCCAAATGGTCACATCCGACTGGCCCCGTTACATCCGACATCGGTGCAATCACATTCATACAACGAAGACACACCTCCAGAAAGCGATTGATTGAAATGATCCCATGGTGGGCCTCAAAGTGCCCCCATCACAAAATAAAAAGCATATCATTTTCCTGTGGTCTGCCGCCGATTTTATTTTGTTTTCAAATATGTTAAGCCGTTTGTAATATGATTTTTCTTAAGATAAACAAAGAAGCATGCTCCACTAGAGTGAGAAATAAAATAGCTAATTCGCACAACTTCGTTTTGGTCTCGCGTAGACTCCCCCAGTCTTGCGCCTCGTGAAACTGACACGTCTGCACGTCTGAGAAATATTTGAATACAGATAATTTCATTGGCTCGTTTAAATGGGGCCGACATTTGACCAATCTCACGTTCGGCTATTTCCGTATTGACGGAACGAGCCTCTCACATAGAACGCACAAATCCCCACCGATGGGGAGCGTATGACGATCACGTAGTGAGCCGGCTACGAAATAGTGCCTTTGATAATCAAGAGATCCGGGCGCATTTTATTGTGAAATTCAGTTAATTTTAACCAAACGAACATAATTCATTCAAATTATACAAAACTATTTCTATGTTTAGTTGAATAATAGCAATCTATCAGAACTCAGCAACTGGGCTAATTTTCGTCAATACGGAAATAGACGAATGCGAGATTGTTTCCGCCGAAAATTAATTGTGCTCATGATAAAATAAGATTCTTTATTGTACTGAGCATCCCATTTGGGACAGAGTACAAAACACATCAAAAGTAGAATAAATAAGAAAGTAAACAAAGAGGTGCGATGTTTCCGTTTTCGCTCCCAGAAATCCACTAGGCCAGAGGTCAGTTTTCGCAGATAAAGTGAGTTCTGGGGCTAGATTGACATTTGACCTCATGCTTTGGGAACAACTTTCGAACCGGATTATCTCCCTCTAGATAGATGGCGCCGTGTGAAATACTTGCCGAATCACAGCGGTAATCTAAGGGTAGTGTTAAGTGAAACGTGAAATGCCCTTAGCGAGCTAAGATGTTTGGGCTTCAAAGACAGACTTCTGTTTATCTGAGACAGCCCAAAGTGTTACGAATTTCTAGTTCAATATCTTCTCCACATTTGGCCCTGTGACGGTAAGTCTCAACTCTGCTTTGTTTTTTCGCAATCTTGCGGACAAAGCGATTTGGGCCCCCATGAGACCAAGCTGATCCAATAAGGCTGCGCGCAAAGCGGCAGCCTTAATAACAACAGTAGAGGAAGTTAGCTAAAATTAAATCTATTCATCTTAACCCAGAAATTAAAGTAGTTTAGCTGTTTTGCCGGTTGTATATAAACGATAGGTGCACGTTTGAACAAGGGAGACAACTCATATTGCTTCGTTTCAATACAATACAATACAATACTTTATTGCTCGACCTTGGTATTATACACAGGTATGGCAAGAATCAATACAGGGAAAAAAATATATACAAATGTACACGGAGTAGGAACATGTCATTATAGCATGGTATATAGTGTGTTGAGAATATTTACAGTAGTATAAGCTACGTAAGTGCTCAGCTAGGCGGAATCCCCAGGCGTTTTAGGTACAGTTGGTGGATTTGAGCATTTATCTTGGGAAGGAGGTGGTCAGGTGGGTTGAAGAGAAAGTTCAGGATGTTTTCAAAGTTGTTTTTGTACGAGGAGGGGAGAAGATCAAGTAAGGGGAGTCTGGAAGTCGAGAGAGAGGTACATTCAAGTAGGAAGTGTTTTTCATCTTCTACTGTTGCTGTTTTACACTGTTTGCATAGTCTGCTTTCCCTTGGTATGTTCTGGTGTCTGCCCTTTTCTATTTCCAGCTGATGAGAACGTGTTCTTAGCCTAGTTATGGATTGTTTGACTGCCTTGTCACTATGTGCAGTCAGATAGGTTTGTATGTTGTATTTTTTGTAGATTTTGGCTAGAAAGTTAAGTTTGCTGTCTGTTTTTTGGATTTGTTTGAAGAAATTCTCTTCATATTGTTGTTGTAGATGCTTTTTTACTTTCTGCAGTTTACTTTTTATAGTTCCTGGTCCAGGTAAGATATCTTGTGATCTAGTTGCCTCTACGAAGTGTGTGATGTCAGTCTCCCAGTTATTCTTTGATTCTGGATTTTTCACGTAGTAGGAGTACGCAGCTTTGAGTAGAATGTTGTCAGTAGTTTGTAGTCGATGTTTATATTTTAGGGATTTAGTTATTATTCCTATTATAAGAGGGTGCTGTCCTAGTTCTGCTCTGCATGCTATGTTTGTGGTTTGTTTCGGTACAGATAGGGTCCATTTGCAGAATTTGATTAGGATTTGCTCATAAGGTAGGGCATCATATTTTTTAAGATTTAGCCAGAATTGAGAGGGAGTGTCGCTGGCTTTTTGTAATTTTTTTTTATCTAATCCCCATATTTCGCTGCTGTAGAGGAGAATGGGGCTGATGAGAGTATGGAATAATTTTGTTTTAAGTGATGTAGAGAAATTACAATTACTAGATAGTTGTTCAAGTTTAAAGAGTGCTTTAAGAGCTTTACCTTTTAGGTTTTCCATAGCTATGGTAAAGTTGCCTCGGTTATCTACGGTTATGCCTAAGTATTGGTATGTGTCACAATGTTCTAGCTCACAGTTGTCAAAGTAGTACTGATGTTCTTGTTTGGGGGTTTTGTGGGCTGTAATTCTCATTATTTTACTTTTCTTGTCATTGAGTTTGAGGTGCCATGTTTTGCAATAAGAGGAGAGTTCATCAATTGAGTGTTGGAGTCCTGATTCATTTTCGGATATTAGCACAAGGTCATCTGCGTACAGGAGGTGCGATATCTTTAGGTTGTCTAGGGTGGGTGCAGAGCATTCAGGATTGTTTAATTTAAAGTCATTGAGGAAGAGAGTTGGGCTCAAACAGTCACCTTGTCTGACGCCTATCTGTGTTTTTATTGACTGTGTGATTTCAGACTGAAATTTGACATTCAATGTCCCAGACTTGTACAAATTTTTAATTATGTTATAGATTGGGCCCGTGATACCGTGTTTTTGTAACTTGAGAAAGAGTCCAGGGTGCCAAACTGAGTCGAACGCCTTACGGAAGTCGATAAAGCAGAGATGGAGGGTTTTCTTTTTGTTTTTTATGTATTTGTCTATTAAGCTTTTCAAAACAAAGAGGTGGTCGGTTGTCCTGTGGCCACTCCTAAATCCGGCTTGAGTGTCGGAGATGAGTTTGTTATTTTCAATGTAGGTAGTGATTCTAGTGTTTAATATTTTTGTGAACAGTTTTCCCATACAGCTGAGTAGTGTAATTCCCCTATAGTTTCCGGGATCTTGCTTGCATCCATTTTTATAAATAGGGGAAATGTAGCCCTGTGTCCAGGGTTCTGGGCATTTCCCACTCTGTAGCACTGCGTTGAATAGCTTCGCTAGAGGGGGAGCAGTATATCTTGCCCGTATTTTAGCATTTCATTATTTATAAGGTCTGGTCCGGTTGATTTGTTGTTTTTCAGTTGCTTGATAGCTGCTGTAATTTCTTTATAGGTGATAGATTTGTTTAATGTTGTATTGGTGGACTGGTCTTTCTCCAGGTTCTCTAGTTCCAGTAGTATGTTAGTATCTTGGGGTCCTGTAGTTGTTTCAGTGTTGAGAGATTGAAAGTGTTCAAATAGTGATGATTTTGTACTTGGGTCTAATTCATGTTGAGTATCACTCGACTTCTTTAGAGAGTCAAGTATTTGCCATGCTTCCTTACTGTCATTTGGCCCCAGGCTGCTGAGTTGGTTAAGCAGGGAGTTTTTGAAGGATTTATGTTTTTTCTTCAGCAGCTTTTTGTACTCCTTTTTGAAGTAAAAGAATTGATTTTTAATATTGTTATCCCAAGGTGTAGCGGATAGCTTCTGGCCCAGTGTTTTGACAGTTTGTCTCAATTCTTTGCAGTCCGAGTCAAAGTAGGGTTTATTTCTGTGTGTCTTTTTGCGTTGTTTAAATCTCATTTCACAGTTTCACAGTTGATTGTGAAGAACTAGTTCACCATTTTCTGGCTTTCTTACACACAGTTACTGAGAGACTATAATCTGTGCAGTTTTCGGCCGTTATTTGATGGAAACGGTTAATGGTGACTGGCCGGAAGATCATACACAGAAATCATACGCGCATACTCCAACCTGTAACCATCCAGGCCTCAATACGCGGTAAGACGGATCCATTTTCGGCCTACTTTCGGTAACTATATGAGGGAATTCTCCGAAATCAACACCACGTGATGTTGTCAGTCAATCAGCTAAACTCTACCGACGTAACCCCAACGTAACCCGCCATTTTCGAGTCATGTGCTGCCCTACTTGTTCAAAATTACAGATTTGTAACACCTCTTGAATGATACGGAATTTATTCATATGTATCTTTTGTAAGCTCAGACAATATAAGTTTCAGAAGTATTATGAAAAGCCTGTAATTTATCAATTTCTCGAGTCTGTCCTTCGCCGGATGAAGACCGAACAGTATACGGTAAAGTATCGGATATCGCTCCGAAAAATGGCGACACACGATTCGCAAGCCATCTTATGGATGGTGAAGTGTACGCAAATGGCGCATACTCCCTCCCACCAAAAATTTGAGGCGATGGCTAGCACTTCCCCCAAGATCCTCTTCTCGTATAGTAGAGAGTCTCGCGGGACTAGAATGCCTAAAAATATAACAGGAATATCAACGCATAAATTGAGCACTCTTTCTTTACATGATGACGTGGTTCGGGCAGACGGCGGAAGGATATTTCAAGCTCTAGCTAGAGAACTTTACTAACTACATATAATATATATTGATATTCTATCCTAACAGATAAAGCAATTTATGCGAACAAATAGGTCAGGGTCGATCAACTTAAACTTTTAGTTCATCAACAGTGCCTATGTAATGTAGGGTGAATTTGGAGAGCAAAAGCCATGATCACACGAGATACTACAGTAAATGACATTTGACCTTAATAAAATAGGTCAAGGTCAGTCATCTTCAATGGGTTTTTGACTTTGACTCGCCCTCTGTTGGATATGCTTCAGACAAGAATTTGGAGAGCCTGACAATGAAAGAGATGAGTTAGCAAGATGGACAGACAGACGGACGGACCACGAAGACAATACCATTAGACTAAAATTGGTCGAGTGGTAAAAAGCAATAGGCTTCATTTTCGTCATCACAATTCACATCTCTGAAGTGTACTAAAAGCAGAAACATAACAATTTTCAACGATTAACTGATTTGTGGGCACAGTAATCTTGACCTTTGATCATTTGACCTCCTTTTTATCCATGGGTAAGGAAAATCCAATGTTTGACAGGCCGGCGGAAGCGTTTGTTGATTGGGGGGCTACTATCATAGCACTTTAGGTGAGGTTCCAGGGGCCGGCTAGGCCGCGGAAGCTCCTGGTGCATAGATCGCCGGAGACGCGTTCTGAGCGATTTCTTGAGTATAAAATAACTCTTTAATGAAGCGTATTTTTACTTCTTTCCTATACCGTTTACCATGAAAACGATGGTGATTTCCTGCGATACTGAATTAGAAAAAATATATGTATAATAAAGCAGCCGGACACATCGGACACGACTTTACCGCCATGATTACTCTGAAACAAGCAGCCAGAGGATGCTAGGTCCCCCGCCAAAATGGCAGCAATATTTATAAGCGCTGTCGGTTTCAGAAGATATTCATGAGGATGGCAACAGCTACTTCACAGGCGTAAGAAGCAGAGGGGTCTTTCCACCTTCCCAGGTTTTGAGATCAACTCCGAATGGTTGACTGAATGTTGATTGCTACTGTAATATATTTTCTTTACCATGTAGCATGAAAATTATGTAACCGAAATGCAACCCCAAGAGAACTCATGGCATATTATCTGCAAACTAAATTTGACAAGAATATGAAGGCATCCTCAACCTATTGCCCAGAAACCAAATTTAGACTTTGCCACAAGGAGTCACCACCTGTAGGTGCAAGCAGGCAAAACACAATCCCAAATGACATCTCATGTCATGGTATCGGCATATGAACTTTGAGACTCTGAAGAGGGGTCCTCAAGTTATTGCCGGTACTAGATGCCCACCGGTGTTCATGTTTTTTGGGGCGGGTCACATATGAATACAAAATTTGAGAATAATCTGATGAGCAGTTGCCAAATTATTGCCCGGAAACAAATTTTTCCACCAGGAGACGCCACCTGTAGGCAGAAGCGGGAAAAATACAATCCCAAGGAACATGGTATCGTGGGGACATCTGCATACCAAATTTGAGAAGAATCCGATGAGGGTCCTCAAGTTATTGCCCAGAAACCAAATTTAGATTTTGACACCAGGTGACGCCACCTCTAGGCGCAAGTCAGTGAAATGCATTATCAAGCGACATCTTATGTCACGGTACATTCATACAAAATTTGAGAAGAATCCGATGGTCAGTTCTCAAGTTATTACCCGGAAACGAATTTGTGATGTTGCCACCAGGTGGCGCCACCTGTGAGTCCAAGTGAGCGAAAGGCAATCCCAAGCAACAGCTCCTGGCATGGTAAATGCATGCCAAATTTGAGAAGAATCCGATGAGCCGCAACGTTTCTCATGTTACCCAGAAAGGTACATATGTAGGATATTTCAAAGAAATTCGACCAAGTGTTTCTAAGTTATCACTTGCAGCATGGAATAATGGAATGAACTCTAGTGGCGCCACCTCCGGGTGGATTTTGCTGAAACGCATCACCAACGGTGTTTTGACGCAGGGAATGCATTTACCAAATTTCGAAGAAATCCGACAAATTGTTCGAAAGTTATCGCTCGCGAAGGATTTGAACAAACATGAACGGACATGCATTAAAGATTGGAACAAGACCCAGTGGCGCCACCTACAGGCGGATCTTGCTGAAACGTAATACCAGCGACGTCTTGTCGCAAAGAATGCAGATGCCAAATTTCGGAGGAATCCGACAAAGCATTTAGGAGTTATCGCTTACGCAGTATTTGCACGGACATGCACTAAATATTGGAACAAGACCCAGTGGCGCCACCTACAGGCGGATCTTGCTGAAACGTAATACCAACAGACGTCTTGTCGCAAAGAATGCAGATGCCAAATTTCGGAGGAATCCGACAAAGCAGTTAGGAGTTATCGCTTATGAAGCATTTGCACGAACATCCACTAAAGATTGGAACAAGACCCAGTGGCGCCACCTACAGGCGGATCTTGCTGAAACGTAATACCAACAGACGTCTTGTCGCAAAGAATGCAGATGCCAAATTTCGGAGGAATCCGACAAAGCATTTAGGAGTTATCGCTTACGAAGTATTTGCACGGACATGCACTGACATGCACTAAAGATTGGAACAAGACCCAGTGGCGCCACCTACAGGCGGATCTTGCTGAAACGTAATACCAACAGACGTCTTGTCGCAAAGAATGCAGATGCCAAATTTCGGAGGAATCCGACAAAGCATTTAGAAGTTATTGCTTACGAAGTATTTGCACGGACATGTCCGTGCATGCACGGACACATAGAAGCAAGAACCATTTTAAAGTCCCCGACCGCGTTGCGGCGGGGGACAATAAGGTCGCACGGTTTTCAATAATGTTGCTACAATCGGTGCTATGATACACGGCATCTTAGCTTAGGATATTTGCTGGGTGGAGGCGCTTTAATCTTTAAATCCTCACGTGGACTCCTGTTTTTATCAAGTTTTCCACATCTCCTCTAATGTATCTTTAATTATGCACAGTTTTACGATCTATTATGCAGGGAGTGCTTTTAAGCAAATGTTACCTCCAGATTGATTAACTTGTCGACACAATCACAGAAGCTATTCAGTGCAATCGAAACGAACAGAACCCCAAGTCAGCTAGTTATAGCTGCTTCAAATTTACACAAGATTGAAGGTTACATCAAACATTTATTGAAACTCTATCAGTAACAGAACCCATGTACAACTGCAATAATCTTCGCCTTCGCCTTGAACAAATTCTTGGATGATATAATAAGACTGGTAGTTTAAAAAGTGAGAATACCTGTTATCAACAATTTCCAAGTAACGCGGACGGGCACTTTATATTAGAGAGGCATCTACAGCATGAAAAGGGTCCTGAATGGGGAAAATGTTTTCTGTCTACCGCGGATATTCAATGGCCATACACACATTTCTCACTTCTCCAAACAATTCTGAAATTTATCCATAGCCTTCTCAAAGCCTCAGTTTCTGAGAGCCTTTTCTTGGGAAGCCTGTGACAGAGAGCAGTTTTGTCCACGACCTCAATTATGAAAACATCCCCATCAGCGGTCAATCAGAGTAGAGCTAATTTTCAAAGACATGTAGAATTGCTTTCCATTGCGCAAAGAGGATATACCGACCAAACGTCCAATGTAGAGAGTGATTGGATCCGTGGTGAGTGGTTGATACAGACGTCAATTATAGAGAAAATATAGGCTTATTGAAGCTGGGCCTGTTTTGACAATAGAATAATTAGACAATCCATACCTTAATTCACTGGCCATTTTGTCCTGAAAATAACCCAAATAGGATTGCGACAGTCAAGCTATGGATCACCTTAAAGACCAAACAGAGGAGGGGTGTCAGCTACACTGATCAACCAGAGGCGCTCTACTAGCTGCATAGACCAACCAGAGGAGCTGTACTAACTGTACAGGCCAACCAGATGAGTTGTACGAAAGCTATACACTGACCAACCAGCTGTACTAGCTCTGACCAACCAAATGAGCTGTATTAGCGACACTGACCAATCAGAGAAGCAGTACTAGTCACACGCGTTCACAAGATGTGAGACGGATGGAATCCAATATGATCAATGGCAGCCATCTTGGATTACGTACCTCAGTGAAAATCAATACCAATGGCCATCTCACTGAATTGAAGCACCTTCTCAAGTTTGAAGTTGATTGGTCGAATTGTTCTCAAGATATCGCGTTCACAAGATGTGGGACGGACGGAATCCAATATGGTCAATGGCAGTCATCTTGGATTACGTACCTCAGTGAAAATCAATACCTTTGGCCATCTAATTGATGTGAATCACCTTCTCCAGTTTGAAGTCGATTGGTCGAATTGTTCTCGAGATACCGCGTTCACAAGATGTGGGACGGACGGAATCCAATATGGTCAATGGCAGCCATCTTGGATTACGTTCCTCAGTGAAAATCAATACCAATGGCCGTCTAACTGATGTGAAGCACCTTCTCAAGTTTGAAGTCGATTGGTCAAATTGTTCTCAAGATATCGCGTTCGCAGGACGGAAGGACGGACGGCTAGCATTTCCAGGTCCCCCAGGTCCTCCAGGACAAAAAGAATCTGTTATGTTGAGCCATTCGATACATCCTGTCAAAAATATTGCTTGGACAACAGATAAGTAATTGTTCACGCCAATTGGAAGCCACGCCCCAAATCTAAAATCAATCGATGCATCCTGTCAACAACAAAAATATTACGGAATGACGAAATTATCGACGCATCGGGCGAGGTCAATTACCTATCGGCTGCATGCCATGTTGTCTTCTGGCACGCTTCAGTGTATTGTTTCAATTAATAGTGTGTTGCCGGTTCTTACTATGTTCATACAGCAAGGCATGAGTTTACAGGAAGGCAACACTGATCACAAGTTTATTGGTACTCCATCTGAAACCAACTTATTATAGTTAGAAATCTGGGTTACCGTATTCAAGTGAATCCTGATGTTTCGTATACAGATGACACAGTTATTGGATGTCAATTAGGATTGTCAGAAAATGGCATGAACAGTTCTTGATTCTTATCCGTAATGACAGCTAGAAAGATATGGAGAACATAGAAACAGTGGAAAATTACACAGTGAAAGTATGTCCGGTGGGTGTTTTGAGTAAAGAATTGTTGGCCTGGCGAGCGGCTGGAGTGACATGCTGGAGAGGATGGTGATCATTACCGCTTATCAAGGTGAAAGATTAATGAGCAGCAGTTAGCAGTTGTCTATTACCTGGAGATTTGACTTGCCCGTGGTGCCAGCTCTCCGCCATAATAATCAATTCGGTCAAACAGCAGAACGCAAATCTCAATCAAGATAGACACACAATTAAGCCCAAAGACATGAGGAACCGTCTCTGCTTTATTTCCGCCAACCTTTCCCGATGAGATTTAATGCTCGGCTCCTATCTTAAGGGGTCCCATAATATTTCGGCGCTAACCAACTCATTGCAAATTCGACCACAGTCCGCCGATCCGAGGTGTGACTTTAATCAAAACAAACTGAAAATTTAATAGGAATCCTCCAGTTGCCTGCCAGAGGAAAATTAAATGAATGCCAGGAATGCTTGATTGCTAATTGAGCGGCAAGCAGGCCAGGCTTATATCTTTGATCTCTCCTTTTCTCCCAATGTCCTGATGCTAGCTGCTGCTGCTCTAGCAATGGAAGCTAACTAGGGACAATCTTGCCAAAATAAGTACCCTCCACAAAATGAAAACCCAAACAAACAAAGCAGCAGAGTAGTAAATTTAGTATTCAGGAACTTAAAGGTGAATGCAGCAACATGGTTTCACACCTAATCTTGTCTCTATAAGTAACATCATAATGAACTACCGCGTACATGTGAACGTCTTCATGTAATAAATACATTATATAATTTTCTATGAATGAAATACATTGTAGGAAAATCCATTGGCTCTGGTAATAATTAAATCCTCATGACTAGCAAGCAATACCTCGGCGTTCGTCCTACCAAGAGCAGATCTCAGTGCACAACAGAATGTCCATGGATTCCTAAGCGACTATCAATGTGTCTAACTGTATTCGTGTTATTGTCATAATCATCTCTCTACTTTCTGTGATTTCCACAGAGTCCATGAGCTTTTCCAAGTTCCACATAGTGAAACCCATTCCAAGAGCCTCCTATGGTTCAATGGAGTATTTGTACCATGCAAGTGCGTATTCAAGTCGAAGATCTTGTTAAGTTATGATACATAAATGTGTATGAAAATGGCAAAACCATACCCAAAAATATTACACCTTCACTTATGCTTATTTCAAAATGCTTCTGATTGCAAGATAAAAAAGACTTCAATGAATGAAATTGTGAAATCTTAATCCTAGAATATAATTTACCGTATGTCAGGTCACAAATCTTGCTTTTCAGACAGTCTTAATTGTTAAGAAATGTGTTAAAGCCAGTCTTGTTCATACGCATGGGATATTCAAATAACGAAAAGCAAGTATCCCGTGAGAAGGAATAAATCACACTTTGCCATAAATTAATCAGAATAATTCTGATCATCAGGAAATCAATGTGGGACTATTAAGCCACTGGCTTCGATGAATGGGCACACATAAGGCTTTAATAATTTATAGATCTACAGCATTAACGGATGGAACTGTGCGTGTCTAACGATCATTAGTTAAAAAAGCTTAGCCCCTGAATAAGCAAGTTCAACCGTCTTACACCAATCTGGTGGTCTGATAACAGGTTAATGATAGAATATTGGAGCCATTTAACAGAGATCATCAAAAGCATATCTGGTGTCAGCATGCCAATGGGTCCATCACGATGAAGGGTTTCTTCTAATAACATTGTTTTTAATTCTATCAAAACTCAGTTAATCAGAGCTTAGCATATATGTGATCAGTGACTGAATCGATAATTGATGTATTTCGCGTTTTCTTACTTCATACCGTTACGTCGAACTTTCCTTTGGCGATTCCAATCAATAGCAAGTTTCTCAAATCCCGAGGGTATATCTCACATTGGCGAGGGAATACCATCTCTACTCATATATGCCGTGTGTGCACCTTTTCAGGGGGAGAATATATCCAACCTCGTACACCGGCGTTCTAAAACATGTCAGACTTGACGATCAAACGTTCACTTTCCGAGTAATATGCCTCGATGATACTCGTTAATGGTCATATTCAAATCGTCTAAGTTAATATGACCTATACGATGCTATTCATCCTTCTGTAAATCAAGTTCAATCGGCATTGGTCCTCCTAAACCACTTCGCTTCTGACGAAACCCTGAACTGAATTATGGGTTACGTCAAATGTCGAGGCCTAGCTGTTGGTTTGGACCTCGAACTGGAAGGTAAATGATCAACATGATTTGGAGAGATTGACCGTCTTGTGGATATCAACAGTCGGGGACTGCAGGAAAATATAAGTGGATGGCTTGTCCTAAGTGAAATCGTCTGATGTCATCAGTCCTTCCACGATCCAGTGTTTCTGTTCCCAGAGGCATCCATCAAATTCTTGCGAGTCCATCACCAAGAAAAAAGATAGAATCTTGCCAGACGGGACTGAGTCCATTTCTACAATACTTAAAGTTACCGAAAGGCACATCAGTGCTGAGAGTGAACAAAGCGTTAGTTAGGGCCTCAATGATTGTTAAATTCCATCGACGATCAGGATCCAATGTTACCAATAGAAAAGGCAGATCAAAGCTTGGAGTCTGAAGGGAATAGATTTTCACAAGAGTTCAGTCGCTTGCAAACCAGTATTGGCCGGGAGGTAGGCAGTCGTCAATCTTCCAATATTCTCTAGGAGCTAAAAAATAACTTTGCCTATATGATTAAACCTGGAAATGAAGTGAGTCACAAGAGACAAGGTAGACAGGACCGACCAGGACTACTACAGCTGTGGATGGACCGGGTTACGGTGGTCATTCTCAATGAAAAAATCAATAGGGGATGGAAAAATCTTGCTAAGACGACGGAATCTGGGATGGACCGGGTTACAGTAACCATCCTTGGCATGATGTTACAGTCGTCATTCTCCGTATTATCTTGGGGATACGACTAGAGTCCGGGGTGGGTCGAGTTTCTGTTGCCACTCTCAAGGACTATAAGGTGCACAAGCTCTGACGACGAGAGCTGAGTAGATCGAGTAACAGCAGTTATTCTCAAGACCTTATACTCTGGGAGGTAGACAAGGCTTGCCATGAGAACCACGGAGAAAAATTTCCAGGCAGAAAAAGCATGACAAGATGACAATCTATATATTTTATAGGAGACGGAAAAGCCTGATCAAGAGAATTAGATGTGGGTATGGACTGAGTTACTGTCGCACTTCTCCAGGCCTATATTATCTAGGAAGTATGACTAGAGCTGTGGATGGACTGAGTTAGTCATCATTAGTATTTAGGTCGTTCAGCTAGAGCCTATTTTCTCCAGGAGGTAGACAAGCCTTGCCAATATGACTAGAACTAGAGATGGAGCGAGTTGCCGTCGAAATTCCCCAGGCCTGTATTATTTAGCGGGTAGGCAAGCCTTGCCAACACGATAGAGCTGGGGATGGACTTAGATGTAGTCATCATTCACCAGGCCTGTATTATCTGGGTGAGCGGCAAATCTTGCCAAGATGCCTAAAGCTGTGGATGGACTGATTGAAGTAGTCATCTTTCTTCAGATCTATATTATCTAGGGGGTACGACTAAACCTGGGGATGAGCTAGATACAGTTACCATTTCAGGTCTATATTCTCCAGGAGGTAGGCCCTGTGGACGAGCCTTGGCAAGATGACTAGATCAGCTACAAGCCCCCTCCCCCCTCCGAATCGGAATCAATAGTCTACTGAAACTGCCAAAGCCCCAAAGACTCATTGTCGCCCATTTGTATAGATTGAGGTAGCAAAGTGAACCAATGCTTACAATACTCAAGTCTAATGACACCAAAAGCCTAGACAATATGTCTTACATAAAGTATCAACCACTTCTCCATGATTGGCTGAAGGAAGTCAAATCGCTGATTCAGATCAATGATCCAAATGTTCAACGTGTCGCTATAAAGTCACCGGGTCTTCTTATTTTGTATTCTTTCACCCACAAAAAGGGTATTCCATTTCTATTTCAGTTCCTTAATCACCCTTTAATTGTGTGGAAGTTTCTGTCTATGCGGAGGAAATTATTCAAATTATTTACAATTAAACAACTTATAAAGGGGTTCGGTTTCAAGACCCAGAAGAGAAAGCATTTTAGAGGTCATTGGAAATCATACCATCTTTCCAACATAATTGGACAGCGAGTTGCTATGTTTTTTCTTTGCACAAAAATGCAGATATACATGTATACCGACAATAACCACAGGTGTATTCAGTTAAATTGGTTATGGCTGGGAATTGGTTATACTGATTTGCTCATCATGCTCATCAGCACTCATGACATGCATGTTTGATCTTCTCAGCTGATAAAAACCATGCATGACATTAATGTAGTTGATTGATATCAGGTGAACTATTTTTCCTGTTAACTACCATATAATGTACAAAAAAGGATTCCTATTCCTATTTCATGTCCCTGTCACAGTAGTGATTTATCAAAGTGAGGATGAGGAATTGGCTATAGGGACATCGCTCGATGATTACGTTTGAGTGCAGGTTATTCAATTATTCAACCTTTGCTTTCAAAGAAGTCTTAGCTGCACTTTATTACCATGATTACCTGATTCAGGAAAAGCTTTCGAGCTGTGCATACCAACGAGGTACAATGTTGTCACACATGATTGCTCATTGGTATTATGAGGATTATCATTTTAACTCCATGAACAGGACCAGTATGGATGAATATTTTGGGAAATCAATGCTTCCCACTATATTGATAGTTTGGCCTATGATACAAATCTAGACATCAAATTCATATGACTGTGTTCATGTTGATGCCCACATCCACGAAAATTCGACAGTATATTAAATACATACATGTACAAGCTAGCTTGATCTTTGCAAGAGAATAGTGGTCCATGGTTTACAATGATGCCAGAAAATAACATTATGATCCAGTCACTAAACAGCCAGTTACCTCTCTTTAATAACTAGTCATCTACCCCTCCATATTAACTAACCAGTTACCTCTCCTTGTTAAATAGCGAGCTATCTCCTTATCAAGTTACTTCTCTCTCATGATCAAATAACCAGCTACTTCTCCTTATTGGCTAAGCAAGTAGTGCTCCTTAGCTAGCCAACTACCTCTCATTAACTGGCCAAATTCCTCTCCTTATAAACTTCATTTAGTCAACTATTGCTCAAAGGGGAGGTTACTCTCAGATTTGATGATTACATTTGACAACTATGTCTCCATAATAACTAGTCAACTACCTCTCCAACTAGTCAGTACCTCTCATTAACTGGCCAAATATCTCTCCTTATTAACTAGCCAGGTATCTCTTGTTATTTACCAGCTCCCCTTCCCATACATGCCATAATATCTTCTCCAATAACTAGCGTGCTACCTCTCCTTAACAAGTAGCGACCTCCCTTTCTCATAACTAACCAGCTCACCTCCCTAATAACTAGCCAGGTACCTCTCCTTAATAAATAGACAGCGCGATCCCTTCCCTATAGCTAACCAGCTACCTTCCTCAATAACTAGCCTGCTACCGCTCCTTAACAAATAGCCAGTGCTCTTCTCCATAACTAACCAGTTCCCTTCCCCAATAATTAACCAGCTATCACTCCTTAATAAATAGCCATCTCCCTTCTCCATAACTAGCCAGTTCCCTTCCTTAACATGCCTAATAACTAGTCAGCTACCCCTTCTAATTCTTATTAAATAGCCAGCTACATTCCCTATAACTACCCAACCCCTTTCCCAATAACTAGCCAACTCTCTTCCCTAATAACTAGCCAGCTCCCTTCCCCAATACCTAGCCAGCTATCTCTCTTCAATAAATAGCCAACTCCCTTTCCCTATACTTAGCCAGCTTCCTTCCCAGTAACTAGCCAGGTACCTCTCCTTGATAACTAGCCAGCTATCTTCCCCATAACTAGCCAGCGCACTTCTGCAATAACTAGTCAACTTCCTTCCCCAATAACTAGCCAGCTTCCTTCCCCCAATAACTAGCCAGCTACCTCTCCTTAATAAATAGGCAGCTCCCTTCCCATACTGAGCCAGCTCCCTTCCCCAGTAACTAGACAGGTACCCCTCCTTAATAACTAGCCAGCTACCTTCCCCATAACTAGCCAGTTCCCTTCATCCAATAACTAGCCAGCTACTTTTCCTTAACAAATAGCCAGCTCTCTTCCCATTCATAGCCAGCTCCCTTCCCAAATAACTAGCCAGCTACCTCCCCCTAATTAATAGCCAGCTCCTAGCTTCCACAATAATTAGCAAGCTACCTCTCCTTGAAAACTAGACAGCTACATGTATCTTTCCCATAACTAGCCAGCTCCCTTCCCCCAATAACTAGTCAGGTTCTTTCCCCAATAAATAGCCAGCACCATTCCCCAATATCTAGTCAGATACCTCTGTGTAATAAATAGCCAGCTCCATTTCCATATAAGCCAGCTTCCTTCCCAAATAACTAGCCAGCTAGCTCTCCTTAATAAATAACCAGCTCCCTTTCACAATAACTAGCCAGCTGCCTCTCCTTAATAAAATATAGCTAACTACCCTACCCATAACTAGCCAGGTCCCTTCCCCAATACATAGCCAGCCCCTTGGCGAGTGTGATCACGTGTTTATTTCGGAGCCTCGTTTTTTATACCAGTATTGGGTTTTTTCACAATACTGAGGCAAGAAAAACACATGCCGGTGAGCTTTCTGTTGCTGATTTTACAAGACCGAAAGTTTGATGGTTTAACAGCAGTTATTTTGGACTACTCCACAATTACTAGTGGTGCCACTTGGATGGAAACATACCGAAGACAAGTTTTTGCATGGTGAGTAGACATGTCTTCTGTATTTCGACAAAAACAATGGATTTTTAGGGGTGGGTGTCAGGCCCGTAGCCAAGGGGGGTTTTCTGGGTTCGGGCGAACCCCCCTTTCGGAAATTTTATATATTTTTTTCATATAAATGCCCTTTTCAAACAGCGAACCCCCTATTTGCCCCTTTTCTCATACAGCTCTGGGCTCCTCATAACTCCAGCATATTACAAAAGTGCCTGAATGATCCATTTTATTGGACTACCTGCTACCAACAATCATAACAATCATTAGCAAAATGCTCTGGCGCTAAGGCTTTCAAGCCAAGTTGTTCATGCCATATTTGTTGAAAGTATTTGACGGCTATTTGCCAATCAAAATATATAGTTGTGGGCTCATGTCCACTTTTGGTAGGCATAGTACATGTAGGTGATTTAAAAAAAATTGTTTACAATGTAAACAAATTAAAGCACAATTAAGTTCTCCACAAAGCAAGTTCGATATAATATAAGTCAGCATATAACTTGTCATAATGGAATTTACAGAAGATTCAAAGGTGTCTAGAATTGTGACCAAATTCTGTCAGGCACGCCGCAGTGGTCATGTTTGAGGCTGAAATGGTGCAATATTTTCAAGGTTTTCCCCAATTTTGGCTATGAGCTGAATACTTCTGATATTGGAGCAGAATATGAAACAAAAAATATAAATATCACTATAGCGTCATTTTTGTATGTGTTAATAAGATTAACGAAAGTGGCCATTGTTATGAGAAATGAATACATGCTTAGGTAAAATTATGAATATTATTTCCCCAGTTCTTCAAACAGTTCAAAGAATTCTTCCATTCAATTCCAGCCCACTGTCTCCATCTTTTATTACGGAGATATCGATGAAATATGAATCAACTCACTGAACTCACTCAAACTGCACATCAACTGTTGGCCTTGGGCACCAGGACCAAGGCAATGCCAATTCTATAAATAAAGTATGGTCACAAATTCCAACAGATACATTTGACAGACCCCTCGCTTGAGTAAACCAGAGGGGCGCTCTGCCCCGCCCCCCTCAGAGCGCGCCCCGCCCCTTCTGAGATGCCAGAAAAAATGCACCCCGCCCCATTTAAACTGCATCCCGTTTCTTCCTTAAAGCCGTGCTCTGCTACTACATGTATTCTTCATGAATACAGGTTGTTTATTTATGAATTCCATTCCTTCACATCGTTGATCCACCCCAACTCCAAGAAGGATTAATCTGTCTTATCAAAGGACCATAGTTGTGTACGGAAACATTGACAGTCCGCCATATTTGGTTGAAGCAACGTATTAAAGTACATCAAATTGATGACGTCATTTCAATGCCTACTGGGCTCATGTCCATAAGGGCTCCTGTCCTAAGGGCTCCTGTCCTATTGGACTCCTGTCCTTAAGGGCTCCTGTTCGCACCCCGGTTGTTCTTCCAGACAGCTCTTGCTGAACGAGAGCAGAGAACAATAGATCCAGCTGTTCCATCTGCTGTCAATGACGGTACTGATTCCTATATGGTATCGTATAACATTGTCTGACAACCATTTTTCTTAATCAATTGATTTCTGTAGGTCGAAAATTTCTGAAACTTCAGTATGTTTTGTGAACTAGGCATCCTCCGATAATATCTGAAAATCAGCCATCGCGAGAAGACATACTTTTTTATCTATGGCAATTTATCTGCAGTTCCTAGTGTTAATCTTATGAGAGCCGTCCCCCATGTAGCTAAATAATATATAGCCCTCACGAGTATGAGGGCTATAGGTCGGCCCCAGTCACCTCCAGCGAGGGTTTTAGATAATTTTATTACGAATCACCCACCTCTGAAATTGCCGTACATCTAATCTCTATCCCCTCCTGTGCACTATTTTAGAATCTTGCGCACTATTGTGAAATAGTGACGCATATATCACCGTCTGAATTTTCCAGTCGAAAACTTCAACTCTCTACGCAATTGAACATGGCGCGTATAAAGTGGAAGTTGTAGACTGGAAAATTCAGACGGCGATATATTCGTTACTATTTCACCATAGTGCGCAAGATTTTAAAATAGTGCGCAGGAGGGGATAGAGATTAGATGTACGGCAGTTTCAGAGGTGGGCGATTCGTAATAAAATTATCTAAAACCCTCACTGGAGGTGACTGGGGCCGACCTATAGCCCTCATACTCGTGAGGGCTATATATTATTTAGCTATCCCCCATGCAGTTACGGGCAGGAACAGCCAGCTGTGACGCAGGGCTGTCTGTGACAAGAACAACTGATAGTGGTGTATTAGCCCGAAAACATCGGCTAAGGAGTCTATTTTTATTATTTTTTTTTTGTTGTTGCTGACCCCTTAGCCCGAATGACTCATACAGACCGAAAAGGAAAAAATAAATAAGACGTCAGTCGCTCGAGATCTTTAACTGCACGCAGCGTGGGGAATTGAGACAGAGGCACAAGAAGCATTTTATCGAATAAATAATATGATTTGGCATCTCCAGCACTATGACAACCACCTAATGACTCCTTTAATTAAATGGAATCTGCCATCAAACACGGATTTTGTCAACAAAACCGTTGTTTCTTTCTCCACAGTTTACAGGGACATGCGCAGAATGGGGTGGACCTTTTGACTCACGTCATCAAGAAATCGATACATGCTGGTTTTAAACCAATGGCGACGTTAGTGTTTATATTCACGTGATCAGAAAGGTCACGAGATCAAAATAGCGAAGGTCATATTGTCACAAGATGTCAGAAAGGCGCGAAAACGTTAAAATCAATGAAGGGGGTTTTTTTTCACACATTTGATCACATTTTGTCAGCATCAAAACAGTCATGATAGATGGTACATGGACAAAGAAGCTCAGGTCGGTCAAACTGTATCAAATTGGCATATTTTTTCTCTCCAGTTTCGTTATTTTCGTCAGCGAAAAGTCGCTTTTCGCGACGTGAGTTTTTATCTCTAAATTTTAACCTACCCTTGATCTGGGCTGTGATAGGAATGCCACGCCCCCTTACCTATATTCACCTATCACAGCCAGAGTTTCTGGGTTAGTGGTTTATAAGATTAACAACAACAAAAACAACAAAAATATCTGTGGTTACTGGTTATAATCATCTAGGGTTCAGTTTTCGACAAATAATTACATGTGCATGTGTATGTACAGCGCAACTCAAAACAAACCTGGGGAAGGATCCACGTGTGTTTCCAATAACTGATTCCAAAGAGACCATACTCCAATATAATACAACTTCAGAAAACACCAGAAAGCCCATGCCCAGGCTGCTAAACGTTTGCTGATGCATCGCCAAATTTCGCCGTCATCCACCATGTTCGTATCACGGAAAACCCCCCACAACGAAAACGAGGCTACAGGGAATCTCCGAAGTTCACTTTCAAGTTCATAGTACGATCCACACACTTCAGTAGGGTCATGCATTGATCTTTCCAATTTTCTGTCTTTCTCCAATTTTCAAGATTTCACTTTCGCATTTTCTCTCTTTTTTTTTTGTCATCCTCCATGCAGTTCCACACGAAAACGCTGGAAATTCATTTTCAAGAGACAAGAACAATTAAAACGACCACACTGCAAATTAGCGAAAACCTCGAAAATTGCGTGAAACATCAGAAATAGAAAAAACACAGAAAATAATATCCACCGCGGTGAAAATAATTTCCAGCGCGGTGGTAATAAGTGCTGCATACATCCAAGCTGATATGGTAGTAGTATATAAACGACCGATTCACGAGTAAAAATGTGGCTGAGATTTTTGTCCCCCCCCCCCGGGTAAAAATTAACGGGGTACTATTCTTTGAGGAGGGCCCTCCGGGTAAAATTTAACGAGGTACTATTTCACGGATGACGTCACCTCCTGTCATGTCCGGTCAAATTCCGGCAATCTCCGGTGGTGTATTTTTGGGGGTCAAAATGAGGGATTCTGGCATAACATGGGCGTTGGAAAATGGACTCAAAGTTACCTATCAGCGTGCTGTATTTTAACCAATGAAATCGTTAGAATTTTAACCAATCGAATAGCCGATGATAGTTTTAGTAGCCAATCGAAATTCACTAGTTGAGGCTATATAAACCTAGCGGGCAATTTGATCTTTTCACCCTACAAAATGGTGCGTATCAAGCAGACTCCCCGACAATGGACGAAGGCGCCCCGAAAACAGTTGGCCAAGGAGGAGAGTGTGCCAGCCACCGGAGGTGTGAAGAAACCCCACAGATACATGCGGTATGGGTTGTGGGATCTTGTTTTTCTCACCTCGAGCTGTAGAACACGATGGGAGTTAAGCGGTGATTTTTTTTTAATAGTTCAGTTAGGCCTGGATAGGCCCTTACTGGCTCAGTGGACAATGTTTGTCCCACTGGGAAACCCACTCATAGACATTTGCGGTAAGGGTTGTGGGATCTTGTTTATCTCGTCTCGAGCTGTAGAACATGATGGGAGAGATCTCGAAGTTAAGCAGTGAATTTTTTTGAAAAGTTCAGGTAGGCCTGGATAGGCCCATACGAGTTCAGTGGACAATGTTGGTCCCACTGGGAAACCCACTCCTAGACATTTGCGGTATGGGTTGTGAGATCTTGTTTTTCTCTTCTCGAGCTGTAGAACACGATGGGAGGATTCTCGAAGTTAAGCGGTGATTTTTTTCTCGAAAAGTTCAGGTAGGCCTGGATAGGCCCATACTGGCTCAGTGAACAATGTTGGTTCCACTGGGACACCCACTCTTAGACATTTGCGGTATGGGTTGTGGGATCTTGTTTTTCACGTCTCGAGCTGTAGAACGCGATGGCAGGGGGTCTCGAAGCCAAGAGGTGAACTGTTTTGAAAAGTTCAGGTAGGCCTGATTAGGCCCATACTGGCTCAGTGGGGCCGCCCGAGTAAAATTTAACGGGGTACTATTTCTGCGGTATGGGTTGTGGGATTTTGCCCATTGTCCTCAGTCTTATTGTCTAACACTAAAGTTATCGACTCCGCGGATCACTGGAATGTCTTGTTATTTAAGGAAGCCCTAGCTATTCGGCGCTCAAATCCTAAACTTAACAGTGGTGTAAAAGCTTCGAAAGAGCTACAGTTATTCAGGTAGACTACCGTACTGTTTATTATTTTGGTATTTTGTTTCCAATTTCAATTTTTATATATTTTATTCCATCAATCACTGTTTAGATAAGATAATACAACTATCCAGCATTTCTGTGATGTGTGTATTTCTTGTCTTGTTAATTAATAGCCTAATATAGTTCGCCCATATAGTTCAGCATTTCCCGTTCTGTAACTATCCAATTCTCTATATCTTATTTCCGATTTCAATCTTAGGTACCTTTGTTACGTTTCTCTAATCAACTTAATACATTTTTCTAATCTCTGTTTCACTTGTGTTTATTCCCCTGATTGACATTTCTGCTGCCACTCTATACACATTCACACACCTCAATAAATCACCACCCGTATCTATTATCCTTATCAAACTATTGCCATTTCGATTGTGTATTGTCAGGCCTATGTGGTGTGTGTATTCCTTGTCATGTCTATTTGCCACTCATGTTTACCTTAATTGTTATGTTCACATATTATCTGATTGGCTATTGCCCTCTAATTTTGTGTATCGAACCATTTCAGTCTTTGTTAGTCGTTTTGTATATAAGAGCCTGTAACTGCTGTTAGATCACATCCTGAAGATGACAAATAAAATTTTGTCGAAATATTGAGACTGTCACCATGCGTTTATTAAGTTTATTCGGAGTTACTTTGCTTCTGCACTATTTCTGAAGCATGACGTCATATCCGATCACCTGACCTCTGGGTCACATCCGGGTCACACTAATGTGACGTCATCAGAAATCTACCACCACCACCACCCCACGGGATCTACCACCACCGCCACCGGGCGTTGACGGGCGTCAACGTCCTGTGGTGGTGGTGGTGTCTGTATATATAGGATGAACACGTGTCCCTCATCAGTCCATACGTATTGGTCGACTAATCAACATGTCGTGTACGTTTTGTCAGAGTACCTTCTCTCGTCCCGATAGTATGCTCAGACACATTCAATGCAAACACAACCAAGAGATACCACCTAGTCCCGGTATAGGTCCGCCAAGTGGAGTAGAGCATCCCTATACGATGACGGTGAGCGACCCTACGGCATGTGGAAAAACGTCCTGGGTGATGAAGTTCTTAGAGGAAGGTGTGGCAACCCCAGCTTCAACACGCGTTGTGTGGTGTTATAGCCAGTGGCAGCCCGCCTACGGAACCGGTCATCTTTTCTCTAAACTGAAGCTCCTGCCTTTTGCGCTGACGAATAATTATAATCTCCTTTTACTTGGCCATAAATTCATCTTCGACCCAATTTCTTTATCCCACTCTTTTCGCGCCTACTTTACTCTCTTGTCCACCATTCACTCCTACCCAACCCGACAGGCACATTTAAATCTACACAAACCACGCTTTTCTCACAATTTCTCTTTCATACTCAAAGGTCCGAGAGTCTGGAACTTCTTCCCTCCCCATCTCAAATCAATCACATCACTGTCACTCTTCAAATCTCGTTTGAAAGACCACCTCATCAACTCATGGCCCTTGCACTCCCCTTAGTTCCAACAGTCCATCAGTTCAATCTTACCTGCTCTTATAAGTGGAATAGCCTCCCTCGACAACTCTCTCTTAAAGCTCTGATTAGTTTAATTATGTAAAGGTTCTATCTCATATATGTCCTGGCGTACAGGTTTCAACCCAATTATTGTAAGTTTTATACGTTTATACTGAATTGGCTAAAAACTTGATTTGGTTATAGTCACCCATCTGTTATTTGAGACACCAAATGAGAAAAAGGTTTCAGAATTTCTAATATAAAAAAAATACACTGCCATGTTCTTTGCTATATAGCCTTGACTTTCCATCTAATCCTCAGGTTGCATTGTCACAATTTACTTTTTGTTTATATACACTTTGGATAGAACAAGCCCTCTATGGGCTTTATTCCCGCCTTCTGTACGGTTAAATACATTGTATACATTTACGGTTTAATAATTTATTTTAACCTGATACTAAGGTGAATAAAGGTTCAATTCAATTCAAACTACAAGGTTACAGAATGTGAGCTTCGTCCAAGGGATTCCCCACGATATCAATCAAGCGTATTTCTTCGACCCCGAGCAGATCAACGTGGTATTGCTAGATGATCTGATGGGTGCGGCTAAGGAAAATTCACACGTTGCCGACTTGTTTACCAAAGGATCCCATCATCTTAATCTGTCCGTCATCTATTTGACCCAGAATCTCTTTCCTCAAGGGAAGGCGTCCAGAGATATTGCCTTGAACTGCCAATACTTTGTGTTGTCCTCAAATCCCATCGACAGAGCACAAATCCGTGTGTTTGGTAGTCGAATTTATCCTCAGAACATCGACCATTTCATGCAGGCGTTTCAAGGCGCGACAAATCGTCCGTACGGCTATCTGTTCGCAGACTGAAAAGCTCATACCCCTGAAGATCGTCGGTTGACGACTCACCTGTTACCCGGCGAGGGGTCACCACAACGTCATACACCCCTACACCATCCACCGAGTCCACACGTGGCAGCACCCGTTCAGCAGCAGCAACCCGCTGCCATACAGTGGATCCCCTTCATACCATCAGTCTCGGAATATCACCCAACCGTGAAGGACCAACCCAAACCCGTACAAGGGAATGAGCACAACATCAACTCGAGGCTATGGCAGGATTTGTTCAAAGAAGGTATGGACGCCGAGATGGGCAAGACGTTGGAGGCCACAGGAAACAAGTTTCAACGCAAGAGGAAGCCGCAATTTTAGCCCATAGCACATTGGCACCGAGACTACGACGGGCTTTACGTCAGCAGTATGCCGAACTCGTGACCCGTATAAAATTGCTGGAAAAGGACCCGGTCCATATGGAAATCGAAAGAACAGCGTCGATGTTGAAAACCTCGGGCATGAACTGGAAAGCGGCGTATGTCAGAGCAATAGCACAAAAGAAACATTTGTTCGAACGCATCATTAAGATCAAAAGCGTCCCACTATAAATAACCCACACGACACCATTCCCATCATTTCATCATGATCACTACAGAGTCCACCTTGTTTGAACCCGACAACGAGGATATTCTAACCGAAGCGTTATGTCGAGCCAACGTTCAAGTCGATGCTATCATTAATAGAGATCAAGGTGGATCCACCGTTCAGCACCAACGCATGCGTTGTCATCGTATCACGCTCACAGATGACATCCAATGGATGACACGGGTGTCTTTTGAAACGGTACCCAAAGAGGATACCAACACTACCTGTGCCCAGAATCTGCTGACCCTGCATGAGGCATTTCAAACCTTTATGGAGACGCAGCTGGAGACGGGAAATGATCTTCAACCTCCGAAACAATTATGTCCGTCCAATGATGATCGAAAATGCATAAGCCGTTGGGATAGGACGTTGAGGTATTGAGACGGGCGTTGACGGGAGTTACTGTCTACAAAAGCAACTGTATTCCCAAAACACGCGTAGTCGACGTTCAACCATCAACAGGGATTATACATGCTCTGAGTGCGAACGCACGTTCACCAGACAGTACGATATGATGCGACACCAGAAGACTTTCCATCCAGACTCCGAGTAGCCTACTAAGGAGGTAGATACAGAGATTGCTGAGAGTCTATTTACTGATACGGAGAGCTTGATCTCAGATAGTCAGCCTACATCCCAAGGAAGTGAGGAAGCACCTACCTTTTGGGATCGTATTGTGAGAGCAGCTATTAGTACTCACGCTGCAGCGATCGAGGACGCCGGACAGGATAACTTACAAGAGGCGTACATCAAAATGCGTCCCAGCATCAGGAAAACAGCCATGGCGATCTATGAACAGTATACCCTGCTACCAATTGGAATGAGAGGCGACCCCACGCACAGGTCCATCATGAAGACCAAGCGTCACTTGGAAGAAGATATGGGGCTACCAGCCACCGAGGCCCTCGAAAATACGATCAGAATGCACAAACAACTGTTTGGGGGCATGCTGCCTGACCAATATCATGGACTGCCCAAATTTCACCGCTTAACTTCGAGACCCCTCCCATCGTGTTCTACAGCTCGAGACGAGAAAAACCGCAAGTGTCTAGGAGTGGGTTTCCCAGTGGGACCAACATTGTCCACTGATCCAGTATGGGCCTATCCAGGCCTAACTGAATTTTTCAAAAATTTCCTCGCTTAACTTTCGGACCCATCCCATCGTGTTCTACAGCTCGAGACGAGAAAAACAATATCACACAACCCATACCGCATGTATCTGTGGGGTTTCGTCAGACCTCCGGTGGATGGGACACTCTTCTTCTTGGCCAACTGTTTTCGGGGCGCCTTCGTCCATTGTCGGGGCGTCTGCTTGATACCCACCATTTTGTAGGGTGAAAAGATAAAATTGCCCGCCAGGTTTATATAGCCTCAACTAGTGAATTATGATTGGCTACTAAAACTATCCTCGGCTATTCGATTGGTTAAAATTCTAACGATTTCATTGGCTAAAATTCAGCACGCTGATTGGTCACTTTGAGTCCACTTTCCAACGTCCATGTTCTGCCAGAATCACTCATTTTGACCCCAAAAAATACACCACCGGAGATTGCCGGAAATGACCGGACATGACCGTAGGTGACGTCATCCGTGAAATAGTACCCTGTTAAATTTTACCCGGAGGGCCCTCCTCAAAGAATAGTACCCCGTTAAATTTTACCCGGGGGGGGGACAAAAATCTCGGCCACATTTTTACTCGTGAATCGGTCCTTTATATACTACTTATGGTTATAACTGTTTTTTCTGAGAGCTCTGTCAACACAATACAATATGTTTATTGCCCGACCCGTAAAATTGTACAAGTATGGCAAGCAATATAATTACTATGATACTATAGCAACGTAGTAATTATCAGTTAGCATGAATTTAACCAACAGTGTGGGTTAGTAGTAATTCTAGTGTCATAGTATTGTAGTCTATTATTAGACAGGATGCTTCTAGAATATATGACGCAAGCTTGTTTACGTGGGTTAATCACTTCGATCTTTCTAGAAGATTATTATAAATTGTATCTAGGCCAGATGATTATGTAATGCATATTCGAGAGACTTCTTGATAAAGTATAAATAGCGTAACACTCAGTTATTCGAGAGGGAATTCAAACTGGCTTTATGTGGGTGCGTTATACTGTTTTACCTTTGCTGCGGACTGCTGGATTGTATACTCCTTTGAATTGACTTTTGGCTACTGTGTAATCTATGTGATTGAACTGTCGGAAATTGGACATTTACTGGGACTCTAAACAACCGAGCAATGTTGGACTACCAAAATACATAAAAGTGATGTGTGCACGTCAGCACGGACTGTGAAGAGATGTGTGCACGTCAACACGGAATGTGAAGTATATACCGGTATAGCATTGAACAGTAAGACTATATTTCACATTTATTTGTTGTATTGACCTTACTTAATTTGTATATGATTTTAGTATTGTAAATAAATATTTGATTGTTAATCCTTGACTTCACAAACCTTTTCTGTTACGTTTTTCTGTTATCGTAAATTTGACGTGACAGAAAATGGGGGCATGCCCGCGAGCTTTGTTTACATTATAGCTGCCAGTTGATCAGCTCTCGTCGACTTTATGACAAAAGAGATGATTACAATTTCGACATCGTAAACTATCCCTTTCTGGATAGTAATATTCCAGTGGGACCTGCATATGGCGTATACATATCTCGCTTAGTAGCATTTGCTAGATCCTGTGTTAAATGTGATGATTTTAATCAGCGTCACAAAACATTGCTGCAGAAACTTATAAAACAGGGCTATTCCACCAAGCGCCTCCACTCAAAGTTTCTCAAATTTGGCGATACATATCGCATGCTGATAGCAAAATACGAACGTAGCGTGCAAGATCTATGGGGCTACGTTTCGTAACATGTGTCTAATTCCGCTTAACCCGGGGCTAGGGGCCGTATGAGCCATGTACTTCAAGATCCTCATGGTACTCATATGAACAGTCACAATCAAAGCGTGACTGAGGTACATCATTTTTAGATGACGACTCTATAACGAATATTATGGATTGAGAATACTGATCAGCGATACGGATTTGATATTTTGGAACATCATGATGTCTTGCCGGCATCATTGAAAATTGTTGACCGCTTCTCTCTTGCAGGAAACAAGCCTATGTTTATGTATACTTTTGTCTTTTTGAATTTGGTGCTAATACTGTTATATGGAAATGGAATAGGTCTTTGGATTATGGACGCGGATATTCTCTAATGGACGACGGCTGGATTATGAATGACGGACTAGACGCTTGTAATTGCAACATAGTTCTAAATTGATACATTGTCTAAATATGTGAAGTCAGGAAGTACGCTATCAACATGTCATTTGAACCAGCACAGTTTGCTTCAAAGCCTAGTCGGGAGGTATTTTACGAATTACGCAAAGAGGATTTGTTCGCGCTGTGTAAATTCCTAGAAATTAAAGCTAAAACATATTTGAGAAAACAAGAAATTAAGAAACTCATTATTAAACATTTTGTTAGCAAACAACTTTGAGATGAAAGTGATTTTGATTTAACTGAGGAAACATCTGATGATTTGGAAATAAGGAGATTAGAATCGCAACATCAGCTGGAATTAAAGAAATTAGAATTAGAGAGAGAAGTTAGAATCAGAGGAAAGAGAGAAAGAAAGAGCATTAGAGAGAGAGAGAGAGAGAGAGAGAGAAAGAGAAAGGGAAGAAAGACAGTTTCAGCTAGAGAGAGAAAAATCAGAGAAAGAAAGAGACACACAATTAGAGAGAGAAAGGTTAGAAAAAGAGGAGAAAGAAAGACAGTTTCAGTTAGAAACGAAGCGTATGGAATTACAGTCGCAAACAAGTCCTCCTACACATGCACCTGGAGAATCACAATCAAAATTTGACGCAGCTCGTCAAATACGTCTCGTCCCACCATTTCAGGAAAAAGAAGTTGATCAATATTTTCTACATTTTGAGAAAATTGCTGAAAATTTAAATTGGCCAAAAGAAAATTGGAGTTTACTTCTTCAAAGTGTTTTGATCGGAAAGACAAGGGACATTTATACTCAATTGACGGTAGAGCAGCATCAGATTATGATACATTGAAGGATTTAATCCTTAAAGGTTATGAATTAGTTCCTGAAGCCTATAGACAAAAGTTTCGTAGTTGTGAAAAAGAAAACTCTCAGACTCATGTAGAATTTGCTCGTTCAAAAGAACAGTTATTTGATAGGTGGTGTGCTTCGGTTAAAATTGTCAACCAATTTGAAAGCCTTAGGCAGCTTATGCTGGTAGAGGAATGTATCCATGGTGATATTAGAACATTTCTTGATGAAAAGAATGCCAACACTTTAGATCAAGCAGCACGATTTGCTGACGAATACGCTCTGACACACAAATTGTCCTTTGTCTCAGGTAACAAACCCAGTTCTTTCTCAGGGCTTAAAACTTTTAACTCCAGTTACAAATGTCAAAGGTCAAACACAAAGTCTCAGTCACCCACTTTCAACACTCAAAATAAATCTCCCGTTTGCAATTACTGTAAGAGGGAAGGCCATTTAATGGCTAATTGTTTTAAATTGAAAAGAAGACAACAAGATCATGCCTTTCAAAAGCCCAGTGGTTTCCTCACTTCAAGATCTATACCCAAGCAGGTTAGTGACGATCATAATGTATATGACGTTAAGATGGCCAAGGACACTGTTCCTGTTAGTTCAATGTGGATCCACCGTTCATCACCTACGCATACGTTGTCATCTTATCACGTTCATAGATGACATCCAATGGGTGACACAGGTATGTTTTCAGCTGCATAAGAAACAGAACCCAAAGATGATACCAACACAACTACCCATGCCCAGAATCTACAGACCCTGCATGAGGCATTTCAAACCTTTATGGAGACGCAGCTGGAGACGGGAAATTATCTTCTTCAATCTCCGAAATAATAATGTCCATCCAATGATGATCGAAAATGCATAAGCCGTTGGGATAGGACGTTACGGTATTGAGACGGGCGTTGACGGGTGTAACTGTCTACAAAAGCAAGTGTATTCAGAAAACACGCACAGTCGACGTTCAACCATCAACAGGGATTATACATGCTCTGAGTGCGAACGCACGTTCACCAGACATTACGATATGATGCGGCACCAGAAGACTTTCCATCCAGACTCCGAGGAGCCCACTGAGTATACAGAGACCGCTGAGAGTCTATTTACTGATATGGAGAGCTTGATCTCAGATAATCAGCCTACATCCCAAGGAAGTGAGGAAGCACCTACCTTTTGGGATCGTATTGTGAGAGCAATCAAAGTCAACAGAGTCGATCGGAAGCGCATGGGAGTGTTTCATTGAATATTGGCTATCATGGGTATGTCGTGGAGGATATCGTATTGAAGCTCTCGTGGCATAGAATAAGACTGGGTGTTGTCCGGAGTGTGGGGTCATGGTGCGCATGCGCAGTCGAAGTGGTTCAAATGTGGCGGTAAGGCGTGCCACTGAAGCTCTCGTAGGGTAGAATGAGACCTTAACTGGAGTGGTGACGTTGAACTTGCAGTTGAACTCGGGGGCGATATATGGGTCATCAATCGTTGAAATGTGGCATGCATGGTGTTGTATTGAAGCTCTCCTTAAAAACAGTAAGACTAGGGTGCTGTCCCGTTGACTGTTGACTACACTATGTGCACAGACGAGGAGTATTAGCGAAATGGTTCAATTGAAGCTCTGTTGTATAGACTGGGGTGCTGTCCAAGTTGACTGGTGACGTAGAGAAAGGGCATTTGAAGTTTGTTTCGGTGTGGGTTGTGAATACGGCAGGCTTGGGGTCACATTGAAACATTTGGCGTGCACTTCAAAGGAGGCAATGTTTGTCGATAACTGTTGTCATAAAAACAGAGAAAGCTACGACCAATGGGATACACAATGGAACGGGTTTCGACTGGTTTGAACTGGTTCGATTCAGTTTGAAGGTTAATTATGAGAGACAGCCGCCGTCGTAACGCGGTAATGCCCTCCTGAACGCAGTGACGACCCAACGCTAAGGGACAAGAACACACCCACGCCTATCTATATTATATTAACGCCTTGACGCAGTCAGGTGAGAGAGAAAGAGAGATCAACAACAGCAAACATTGCGTGTCAACAATTTTATTGTCCACAATAACCGAACCGAGCTGACTTAGCCGACCTTGGTATGTTTATATGGTGTTTTTGTCTACCCTTTTCATCATCATCATCATCATCATGCATGGTCACTCATGTTCAACGAGAAGCCGGCCTTATTCGAGGCATCGTCGACCATAATCGCTCTTGTCCGTGTTCAGAGGCATCACCATTTTGCTCTGGTCCATCTCTAGGCATGTCCGACAGTCCGACCCCTCGACACAATGTAAGTAATCATACGCTCTGGGCTACGTGGTCTACTTCGTGAACAGATATGTCAGTCGGAGGCGGGAGGAGAGAGGCTAATGTATATAGTTTTCCATCTCCATAGCGTTTTCATGTAGGTCTGAAATGCCTCATGCAGGGTCAGCATGCAGATTCTGGGCAAGATTAGTTGAATCAGTTTTAACCATGACTTTGTGTAGTATGTTTCTTATGCAACAGAAGGCATACCCAGGTCACCTATGGATGTCGTTCATAGAACAAAACAAGCGAAAAATCTAGCCAAGTTCTTTCGTTCTTATAGGAACTGGAATCAATATTTGATGAAGATGTTTTTGTTTGAATCTATGAAAGACTTAGAAAGGCGGAAATTGTGAAACTTTTCGCCCCAAAATCTTTGAAAATACGCCAAATTACGTAAAATAAATGGCAAATTTTCCAGGGGAAGGACCTCCTGTCCCGTTCTTGATTTGCCCCCCTCCCTCCGGCATTGTTGAAATGCTTCCGCTGCACCTGCGAAAAGGTGTGAGTGAGGTGGGAGGGTGAACCCAAACCCTATCAGAGCCGCCTGGAAGGAAGGGCGAGGGGGCTACCAAACTTTCCACTCTATCTTCGGAACGAAAACAGTTGGAGCTGAAAGACTTTGTCTTTTATCATATTGGACGTTTTTACTTCCACTACCGAGGGATGTTTCAGATCCACAAGAGAGTACGCAAGGCCCACTAGACAAACTGTCAGGCTACCGCGAACGCAGTCGTTCACTGATCTTTGCCAACGAGGGAGTTCGATTCAACCTGTGACCTTGTCCGTATCGAGAATGTTGGAAAGGAAGATCTGTAATGACAACCAAAGCAAATTCATACAATAGTAACATATAATTCGATGAGCAGGTATACAGAATTCAGATCGCGGTAGCGTACATTTCTTCAAAAGATCCCTGATCTTCAGATTACGTTTACCTGAACCCTTATAGTTATCTTAACCGGAAGTCCAATATAATAGAAAGATATACGGTACACAAAATATCGCGAAAGCCCTATCTAAATCGCGATCAGGCCTGGCCACAGCCACAGTCTGAGTCACGACCGGTTCCTTCGTGGTTGGGTTCAGCGTCTATCATCCTTCCCCCGGTCTGGAAGATTTATTTACCAATCACAAAAGGTTTCTCAGGGAAAGAGGTATTTGTCTTCCAACCAAACATAACGATATACCAAAAGTATACTGGACTCCCAAAATGCATAAATTACCATACAAAGCTAGATTCATAGCTGGTTCTAGAAGCTCCACCACCAAGCTTCTTTCAACCCTGTTGACGAGGGTCCTTCTGGAGGTAAAAGCATTTTGGGAAAGGTATTGCGCCACTATTTCTAAAAACTCTGGCGGTGAATGTATGCGGATATTGAAAAACTCAAAATGTCTTCATTCTTTAGATGACGACTTTACAACGAATATTATGGATTAAGAATACTGATCAGCGATACGGATTTGATATTTTTAGAACATCATGATGTCTTCTCTCTTGCAGGAAACAAGCCTACATGTATTTTTTGTATACTATGATTGTCTTTTTGAATTTGGTGCTAATACTGTTATAAGGAAAATGGAATAGGTCTTTGGATTATGGACGCGGATATTCTCTAATGGACGACGGCTGGATTATGAATGACGGACTAGACGCTTGTAATTACGGAAGAACTTGATGCTAAAGGTCACATACCGTACAGACATGTATCCACATGGGATTTCTCGACTCTCTATACTACAATCCCTCATCAGGACCTTATTGAAGTTCATTAATAGTATCTGTTTTCAAGAAAACTGATCGTAGATATATTAATGTCGGAAGTCATAAAGCATTCTTTAGCTCTACTACATACAAGAGATATCATTCATGGGACGTTTCTTTGTTTATAGAGTTGCTTGAATTTCTCATCAAAAATATCTATGTGAAATTTGGCAACACAATATAGGTTTTCCAATTCCAGCATATAGGTATTCCAATGGGTACTAATTGTGCACCCCAATTGGCTGACCTATATCTGTTCTCTTATGAATATGACTATATGCTGGCGCTTTCAAAAACCGATCCATTCAAAGCCTGTTCCTTCTCATTCACCAATCGCTATATAGACGATGTTCTCGCTGTGGATAATCGCTATATCAATGACGCAGTGAAGGATATTATAAGTTATACCAGTGTCTTGCGTTGGTATACAGGCTGATATTTCGTCGAGAAGATAAATATTTTCACGAGCCCGAAGGGCGAGTGAAAATATTTATCTTCGAGACGAAATATCAGCCTGTATACCAACCCAAGACACTGGTATAACGAATTTATCACATTGAAGAGCTATTTTTCTGGTTGGTTTAACATATATCACCAACTCAAAAGAAAAACAGGCATAACTCAACGTTGAACAACGACAACGTAAGACATCGTGAGTCGGACAGGCAGCTTCGATCTCTTTTCGATCTGTTCCGCGATGAACAATACACTGGATGAAATACTTAGCTGACATTCTGACGTTCCTGTTTATGTGGCATATAAAGCTTTGGATGATAATTTATTTCTTATCTTCATCCGCAAATACACAATTTGCCTCGCACAACTTGTTCCAGTAGCGGAACTCGCCCATACAAACTCGCGCAGACAAATTCGCCTGAAACAGGCTTTGCCTGCAGGTGTTGCACGCGCGTCCTTGACTGCGTTGGTATTTGGGCACGCGCGTCCTTCACAGCATTGGTATACGAGAATTCTGAATTGGTATACCAACGGTGGATAACGAATACGGTCTAATGCACTATGGTAATTAACCAATCAAAACCCTACAATTTACTCTGAAATGTGATAAATATCCACCTTCACTGGATTTGAAGGAAACTACAGATAACCCTACAGGCACATCATATTTAGACCTCTATCTCTATAAAAATGAAGCGGGCTTTCCCTCTCGTCGAATGTATGACAAAAGAGATGATTACAATTTCGACATCGTAAACTATCCCTTTCTGGACAGTAATATTCCAGTGGGACCTGCATATGGCGTACACATATCACGCCTAGTAGCATTTGCTAGATCCTGTGTTAAATGTGACGAATTTAATCAACGTCACAAAACATTGTTGCAGAAACTTATAAAATAGGGCTACACCACCAAGCGCCTCCACTCAAAGTTTCGCATATCGCATGCTGATAGCAAAATACGAGCACAGCGTGCAAGATCTATGGCGTTACGTTTCGTAACTTGTGTCTAATTCCGCTTAACCCGGGGCTAGGGGCCGTATGAACCCATGTACTTCAAGATCCTCATGGTAGTCATATGAACAGTCACAATCAAAGAGTGACTGAGATACATCATTCTTCAGATGACGACTTTACAACGAATATTATGGATTAAGAATACTGATCAGCGATACGAATTTGATATTTTTGGAACATCATGATGTCTTGCTGGCATCATTGAAAACTGTTGACCGCTTCTCTCTTGCAGGAAACAAGTCTATGTTTATGTATACTATGATTGTCTTATTGAATTTGGTGCTAATAATGTTATATGGAATATGGAATAGGTCTTTGCCTTATGGACGCGGATTTTCTTTAAAGGACGACGGCTGAATTATGAATGACGGGCCAGACGCTTGTAATTCGGCCACTCCCGCATGGATGGACTTTACGTCGTATCTCGTCTTACACAACCTGGCCCCTCCGTGGTTGAGTCCGGCGTCTATCTTCCTTCCTCCGGTCTTCTTCCACTCTCGGGCTGTATGCACTTCTCGTCTTCGTCGTGTCCCGTCTTACACGACCTGCCCCCCCCCCCGCCCCCCAAGCGTTGGCCTGGGCACGACAGTACTCTCACAGTACAAAGCTTCTACGGCACCGGCCCGTCTCTCCGTGAAACACCGCAGGACAAGTCGACTGCGCGGCTAACTTTGGCATCAGACGGCACTCCTCGTAGTATCATAGTATGCAAAAACATAGGCTAGTTTCCTGCAAGAGAGAAGCGGTCAACAGTTTTCAATGATGCTGGCAAGACATGATGTTCCAAAAATATCGAATCCGTATCGCTGATCAGTATTCATAATCCAAATTACTTCCTTTAAAGTCGTTATAAAGCACGCTTTGGTTGTGATTGTACATATAAACACCATCATGATCTTGAAGTAAATGGGTGCATACGGATCCTATCCCCGGGTTCAACGGAATATGACCAAATTACGAAACGTAACGCCACAGATCTTGCATTGTTTTACCATTCTGAGAATTATTTGTCGGTACATACTCGAAATAGCAATCGTCAGGTCCGACATTCAATATTCAGCCGTCGTCCAGGAAAGAATTTCCACGTCAATAATCGAAAGACCTATTTCGTATGAAATGAACACCATGAGGATCTTGAAGTACAAGGGTTAATATGGCCCCTAGCCCCGGGTTAAGCGGAATTAGACACAAGTTACGAAAAGTAACGCCATAGATCTTGTACCCTACGCTCGTATTTTGCTATCAGCATGTGATATGTATCGCCAAATTTCAGAAACTTCGAGTGGGGCGCTTAGTGGTATAGTCCTGTTTTATAAGTTTTTAGAACAATAATTTGTGACGTTGATTAAAATTACCACGTTTAATACAGGATCTAGAAAATTCTACCAGGCGAGATATGTATACGCCATATGCCGGTCCCACTTTAATATTGCTGCCCAAGAAGGGATAGTCGAAATGTCGAAATTGTAAAAAAAAAAGATTTCATCAAGCCAACGAGAGAGTAGGTCCGCTTCATTTTTATAGAGATATAGGTCTAAATGAGATGTGCCGTTAAGGCCATCTATAGCTTCAATGGATTCCAGTGAAATTGGATATATATCCTTCACTGCGTCTTATTTTCATGATGGACCTATGCGTAAGATCTCTCTTCATTTCTGACGAAAACAATCTGTATTGTTCACAGAGGGCCATGGCTGTTTTCTGATATGGGGACGTTTGTAGGTGTACGCCTGATATTATATCCTATCCGGTGTCCTTGACAGTAGGTATCAATAGTCGCTGTCACAATACAATCTCAAAAGGTGGCTTGCTCGTCTTCCTCGCCCAGAGTTTCTTGGGATGTAGCCTACCTATAATCTTACAGCTTGATTTTCAGTGGGTCGACTCTCAGTATCAGTTGGTTGATCCTCAGAATCAGCTTCTGGCGCCTCGGTTTCCATATCCATTGTTACTATAAACGATAATAGAAAAAACACAACAGAAAACTTTTGTGAAGTCAAGGATTAACAATCAAATATTTATTTACAATACTAAAATCGTATACAAATTAGGTTAGGTCAATACAACAAATAATTGAGAAATATAGTCTTACTGTTCAATGCTATACCGGTGTATATTTCACAGTCCGTACTGGGGTGCAAATCTCCACACAGTCCGTGCCGACGCGCAGAAATCGCGTTTCTGTATTTTGATAGTCCAACACCACTCAGCTGTTGTCCAGTTTCCAACAGTTCTATCACGTAGATAACACAGCGCCAAGAGTCAATTCACAAGAATATACAATCCAGCAGTCCGTAATTTCAGACAAAGGTAAGACAGTATAATGCACCCACAGAAAAGCCGTTTGAATTACCTCCAGAATGACTAACTGTCGGGCTACTCTACGGGACATTCGATATCGTTCCACAACATACAGCATTGACGTATGATCTGACCCAGATACAATCCACAACAGCTTCGAGAAAATTCCATGTAAACAAGCTTACGTAGTTCTATTATTCGAGAAATATCCACAGTGTCTAATAATAAACTAAAATATCATGACACTCCCCCGCTTAAAAAAAAAAAGTTTCAAACTTGGGACTTTCTTGACAATTCAAAACATTATTGCAAAAAAATCTATTTTACAACAGCAAAAATGTTCACAAACATATGTACATTATATGCGAGACAAACAATCAGCAATCAAATTGTCCTTGCCCTTAATATGTCTGATTTCAATATTGTATTCTTGTAACACCAAACTCCATCTCAACAATCTTTGATTTTTGTTTTTCATCTTACCTAAGAAAACAAGTGGATTGTGGTCACTGTATACAGTAATTGGCAAAGATGAAGAAGTAACATAAACATCAAAATGCTGTAAAGCCAATATCATTGCCAAACTTTCTTTCTCAATTGTAGAATAATTTCTCTGATGTTTGTCAAATTTACGTGAAAAATAACACATTGGTTGATCTACACCATCTATACCCTTCTTGTAACAAAACGGCACCAGCAGCAACATCACTAGCATCTACAGCCCGTTTAAAAGGTGGATCAAAATCTGATGCTGAAAGAACTGGCGCGGTCTTGAGTATGGCTTTCAGGGTTTCAAAAGCTGATTCACATTCATCGGTCCAAACAAAAGTTACCCTCTGTCGCAAGAATTGAGTTAAAGGCTCAATAATATATGAAAAATTTGGACAAAATTTCCTGTAGTAACCAGCCATACCCAAGAATTGCATCAGTTGCCACTTACATGTTGGTCTTGGAAATAGCGAGATAGCACTAACCTTAGCATCTACAGGTTTTACCTGAACCTGACCTACAACATGACCCAAGAATATCACACGTAGCATTTTCAAATGTTGACCGTCAGCTTGGCCTCACTCAGCCGATTGGACAGTGCGCGAATTCTCTGTAGATGATCTTCCCATGTATCGCTGTAGACAATGACGTCATCAATGTAAGTCTCACATCCTTCCAAACCAGAAGTAACACGGTTGATGAGACGATGGAACGTGGCTGGAGAATTTTTCATTCCAAATGGCATTACTTTGTACTGGAACAGACCCTCTGGAGTGACGAATGCTGATATCTCCTTCGCACGATCTGTCAGTAGAACTTGCCAAAATCCTTTCAGAAGATCAAACTTTGACACGAACTTGGCACTTCCCACTTTATCAATGCAATCGTCAATGCGTGGAATAGGGAATGTATCTGTTTTGGTCAATGTGTTCACCTTTCTGTAGTCAGTACACATCCTGTAACTGCCATCTGGCTTTGGAACGAGGATACGAGATGAACTCCAGTTACTATTACTTGGTATAATGAAGTCATTGTCCAATAAATACTGAATCTCTTTTTTTCAGGTAGTTTTGTTCAATGGGATTCAAACGATATGGGTGCTGCTTCACTGGATTAGAATCTCCGACATTGACGTCATGTGAAATTGTATCAGTCCGAGTAGGGATATCGGGAAACAAATGTTCATATTGACTGAGCAGAGTTCGAAGTTCTTCCTGACGCGCTGGTTCAAGATGACACAACTTGGAATCCAAATTAAGTAGAATGTCAGAGTTCTGTAATTTCGACATATTTACATGACATAACTGTTTGTTTTTACGCCTGTCAGGAGTCTGAGTTACATAATTAAGGTCACTTAATTTCTTTTCAATGACATAAGGTCCTTAATATCTAGCCTTAAGTGGATTAACAGGAATAGGCAGAAAAGCCAGTACCTTTCCACCAGGATTGAAACTTCGTTTAAGGGCATGTTTATCATAGGTTATTTTCATACCTTTTTGTGCTGATTTAAAATTTGACATGGCCAAATCACGCGCTTTAGTCAACCTGGTGCGAAAGTCCGACACATATTGTAAGAGACTACATGAGTCAAGATCACTGTCTAGAACTTTTCCTTTAGCAGTTTAAGTGGTCCTCTAACTGTATGACCAAACACTAATTCAAATGGACTGAAGCCTAAAGACTCTTGTACAGACTCTCTAACAGCAAACAATAACAAATGTATGCCTTCATCCCAGTCTTTCTCAGTGTCAAAACAATAAGTTCTAATCATGTTCTTTAATGTCTGGTGAAATCTTCCTAATGCGCCTTGGCTTTCTGGGTGGTATGCAGATGATTTATACTGCTTTATTTCCAATTCATGCATGACTTGTTGAAAAATTCGTGACATGAAATAGATTCCTGATCAGACTGAACAGACTGGGGTAGGCCCAAAAGTGCGAAAAACTTAACTAAGGCCTTATCAATAGTTTTTGCCTTAATATTCCGTAAAGGAATGGCCTCAGGGAACCTGGTTTAAGCACACATGATTGTTAACATGTATTGATTGCCTGACTTTGTTTTCGGTAATGGACCAACACAATCTATAATCACTCTACTAAAGGCTTCCCCAAATGCAGTGATTGGTTGTAGAGGGGCCTTTGGTATCGCTTGGTTTGGTTTTCCTACCATTTGACATGTGTGGCATGACCTACACAATTCCGTAACATCTTTCTTTAAATTTGGCCAATAAAAATGATTTAGAATTTTGTAATATGTTTTGTTAACACCTAAATAGCACGAAAGAGGTGTTTCATGGGCTAGTCTGAGGATATCTGAACGGTACCACAATCTAATACTTAACAGCCCACTCATCATCAGGTGACACATCTGGCGGTCGCCATTTGCGCATAAGAACACCATTCTTACAACAGTAACACACAGGCTCTTGAGTTACATCACACTCATCTGCTGCCCTATCAAACAACTTGGAAATGTCCTTGTCACTATGCTGTTCATTAACCAGCTGTGATTTTGAAATTTTGTCATTAGAACATTCCAATTTGCTATCAAGATGTGGTTCATCATCCTCATTATTTAAACACACGAAAGGGTCAGCCAAACAAACGTCATCGATGACGTCATCTTTAAGAGACTTTTCAGACTCCTCAGAGATTTTACTCATGGCTCCAGTAACTGCACAAGCAGGATACAAACTTTGAATTTCGTCTTCAACTGGATCATGGATCTGATCCAAACAAGGCTTGTCAGTTACAATCGGGTTAACCCTGATCGTATATCCCCCAAGATCATTGCCAAGAAGTAATTGAACACCCTCAAATGGTAAACTACCTTCAATACCCACCGTAACAGTTCCAGAAATCAAGTCGGAAGACAGATGAACGTTATGGAGCGGAACGGGTGTATAATTTACAGAATCTACCCATTTAATCAGGACATTACTGTCTGCAGATGAAGAACCGGAAAACGGCAAAATATCTGCCAACAAACGAGACTGGGACGCATCCGTGTCTCGCAAAATCTTCACAGGAGTGGCATTAGAAAAATCACTTGAAAGTGACATAAAAGTGAACAGTGTCCCTGGCCATCTTAACGTCATATACATTGTGAACGTCACTAACTTGCTTGGGTATAGATCTTGAAGTGAGGAAACCAGTAGGCTTTTGAAAGGCTTGATCTCGTTGCTTTCTTTTCAATTTGAAACAATGAGCTATTAAATGGCCGTCCCTCTTACAATAACTGCGAACGGGAGACTTATTCTAAGTGTTAAAAGTGGGTGACTGAGACCTTGTGTTTGACCTTTGACCTTTGTAACTGGGGTTAAAAGTTTTAGGCCCTGAGAAAGAATTGGATTTGTTACCTGAGAGATTAGACTGGAATGAACTTGGCTTAACAGCATTGAAAAATGATAATTTGTGTGTCAGAGCGTATTCATCAGCAAATCGTGCTGCTTGGTCTAACGTGTTGGCATTCTTTTCATCAAGAAATGTTCTAATATCACCATGGATACACCTTTTAAATTCCTATACCAGCATAAGCTGTCTAAGGTTTTCAAAGTTGTTGTCAATTTTAAACGAAGGACACCACCTATCAAATAACTGTTCTTTTGAACGAGCAAATTCTACATGAGTTTGAGAGTTTTCTTTTTCACAAGTACGAAACTTTTGTCTATAGGCTTCAGGAACTAATTCATAAACTTTAAGGATTAAATCCTTCACTATATCATAATTTGATGCTTGCGCTACCGTCAATTGAGTGTAAATGTCCTTGTCTTACCGACCAAAACACTTTGAAGAAGTAAACTCCAATTTTCTTTTGGCCAGTATAAATTTTCAGCAATTTTCTCAAAATGCAGAAAATATTTATCAACTTCTTTTTCCTGAAATGGTGGGACGAGACGTATTTGACGAGCCGCATCAAATTTTGATTGTGATTGTACAGGTGCATCTGCAGGAGGACTGGTTTGCGACTGTAATTCCAAATGTTTCATTTCTAACTGAAACCGCCTTTCTTTCTCTTCTCTCTCTAGTTCTCTTTCTTTCTCTAATTTTTCTCTCTCTCAGTAAGACTGTCTTTCCTCCCTTTCTCTCTCTAATTCTCTGTCTAATTCTAATTTCTTTAATTCCACCTGATGTTGCAATTCTAATTTCGTTATTTCCAAATCATCAGCTGTTTCCTCGGTTAAATCAAAATCACCTCCATCCCAAATTTGTTTGCTAACAAAATGTTTAATAATGAGTTTCTTAATTTCTTGCTTTCTCAAAGATATTTTAACTTTAATTTGTAGGGATTTACACACCGCGAACAAAGCTTCTTTGCGTAGTTCGTTAAATTCCTCCTGACTAGGCTCTGAGGCAAACTGTGCTGGGTCAAATGACATGCTGATAATATACTACTCCCTGACTTCACAAATTCAGACAATGTATCAATTTAGAACGATGTTGCAAAAACAAATCAGCTGGCAAGCTGTAATGTAAACAATGCTCGCGAGCAGGTCCCCAATTTCTGTTACGTCATAAACGATAATAGAAAGAACGCAACAGAAAACTTTTGTGAAGTCAAGGATTAACAATCAAATATTTATTTACAATGCTAAAATCATATACAAATTAAGTTAGGTCAATACAACAAATAATTGAGAAATATAGTCTTACTGTTCAATGCTATACCGGTGTATATTTCACAGTCCGTACTGGCGTACAAATCTCTTCACAGTCCGTGCCGACGCGCAGAAATCGCGTTTCTGTATTTTGATAGTCCAACACCACTCAGCTGTTGTCCAGTTTCCAACAGTTCAATCACGTAGATAACACAGCCCCAGGTGTCAATTCACAGGAATATACAACCCAGCAGTCCGTAATTTCAGACAAAGGTAAGACAGTATAATGCACCCACAGAAAAGCCGTTTGAATTCCCTCCAGAATGCCTAACTGTCGGGCTATTTATACTCTACGGGGCATTCGAGATTATTCCACAACATACAGCATTGACATATGATCTGACCCAGATACAATCCACAACAGCTTCGAGAAAATTCCATGTAAACAAGCTTACGTAGCTCTATTATTCGAGAAATATCCACAGTGTCTAATAATAAGCTAAAATATCATGACACTCCCCCTTTTAGAAAAAGAAAGTTTCAAACTTCCTTGACAATTCAAAACATTATTGCAAAAAAAATCTATATTACAGCAGCAAAAATGTTCACAGACATATGTACATTATATGCGTGACAAACAATCAGCAATCAAATTGTCCTTGCCCGTAATATGTCTGATTTCAATATTGTATTCTTGTAACACCAAACTCCATCTCAACAATCTTTGATTTTTGTTTTTCATCTTACCTATGAAAACAAGTGGATTGTGATCACTGAATACAGTAATTGGCAACGATGAAGAAGTAACATAAACATCAAAATGTTGTAATTACAAGCGTCTAGTCCGTCATTCATAATCCAGCCGTCGTCCATTAGAGAATATCCGCGTCCATAATCCAAAGACCTATTCCATATTCCATATAACAGTATTAGCACCAAATTCAAAAATACAATCATAGTATACATAAACATAGGCTTGTTTCCTGCAAGAGGGAAGCGGTCAACAGTTTTCAATGATGCCGGCAAGACATCATGATGTTCCAAAAATATCAAATCCGTATCGCTGATCAGTATTCTTAATCCATAATATTCGTTGTAAAGTCGTCATCTAAAGAATGATGTATCTCAGTCACGCTTTGAATGCGACTGTTCATATGAGTACCACAGCGCCACGAGTCAGTTCACAGGAATATACAATCCAGCAGTCCGAAATTTCAAAGGTAAGACAGTATAATGCACCCACAGAAAAGCCGTTTGAATTTCCTCCTCGATCACTAAACGTAGGGTTATTTATACTCTACGGGGCATTCGAGATCATTCCACAACATACAGCTACCCCTCTTAACCAAAAAGAAAGTTTCAAACTTGAAACTTTCTTGACAATTCAAAATATTATTGCAAAATATAATATATATTACAACAGCAAAAATGTTGACAAACATATGTATATTATATGTCTGAGTTGAGACAAACGATCAGCTATCAAATTGTTCTTGCCCTTAATATGTCTGATTTCAATATTGTATTCTTGTAACACCAAACTCCATCCCAACAATCTTCGATTTTTGTTTTTCATCTTACTTATGAAAACAAGTGAATTGTGATCACTGAATACAGTAATTGGCAACGATGAAGAAGTAACATAATCATCAAAATGTTGTAAAGCCAATATCATTGGCAAACTCTCTTTCTGAATTGTAGAATAATTTTTCTGATGTTTGTCAAATTTACATGAAAAATAACATATTGGGTGATCTTCACCATCTATACCTTCTTGTAACAAGACGGCACCAGCAGCAAAATCACTAGCATCCACAGCCAGTTTAAAAGGTGAATCAAAATCTGGTGCTATAAGAACTGGCGCGCTCTTGAGTATGGCTTTCATGTTTTCAAAAGCTGATTCACATTCATCGGTCCAAACAAAAGTTACCCTCTTTCTTAAGAGTTAAGTTAAAGGCTCAGTAATATCTAAAAAAAATGGACAAAATTTCCTGTAGTAACCAGCCATACCCAAGAAACGCATCAGCTGTCTCTTACATGTTGGTCCTGGAAATAGCGAGATAGCACTAACCTTAGCATCTACAGGTTTTACCTGACCTACAACATGACCCAAGAATGTCACACGTGCATGTCCAAATTCACTTTTCCAAGGTTGACTGTCAGCTTGGCCTCACTCAGCCGATTGAACAGTGCGTGAATTCTCTGTAGATGATCTTCCCATGTATCGCTGTAAACAATGACGTCATCAATGTAAATCTCACATCCTTCCAAACCACAAGTAACACGGTTGATGAGACGCTGGAACGTGGCTGGAGAATTTTTCATTCCAAATGGCATAACTTTGTACTGGAACAGACCCTCCGGAGAGACGAATGCTGATATCTCCTTCGCACGATCTGTCAGTGGAACTTGCCAAAATCCTTTCAGAAGATCAAACTTTGACACCAACTTGACACTTCCCATTTGATCAATGCAATCGTCAATGCGTGGAATAGGGAATGTGTCTGTTTTGGTCAATGTGTTCACCTTTCTGTACTCAGTACACACCCCGTATGCCAACTGGTGAACTCCAGTTACTATTACTTGGTTCAATGAAGTCATTGTCCAATAGATACTGAATTTCTTTTTTCATGTAGTTTTGTTTAATGGGATTCAAACGATATGGGTGCAGCTTCACTGGATTAGAATCTCCGACATTGACGTCATGTGAAATTGTATCAGTCCGAGTGGGGACATCGGGAAACAAATGTTCATATTGACTGAGCAGAGTTCGAAGTTCTTCCTGACGCGCTGGTTCAAGATGACACAACTTGGAATCCAAATTAAGTAGAATGTCAGAGTTCTGTAATTTCGCCGCTGTCATTATTATCAGGGTCAGAACTAACTACACTTACAGGCTGTACAGTACTGTTAGTGCTATCTCTGTCTATGTATAACTTTTAACATATTGACATTACATAACTGTTTGTTTTTACGCCTGTCAGGAGTCTGAATTACATAATTAAGGTCACTTAATTTCTTTTCAATGACATGAGGACCATAATATCTAGCCTTAAGTGGATTACCAGGAATGGGCAGAAAAGCCAGTACCTTCTCACCAGGATTGAAACTTCGTTTAAAGGCATGTTTATCATAGGTTATTTTCATACCTTTTTGTGCTGACTTTGAATTTGAGATGACCAAATCACGTGCTTTAGTCAACCTGGTGCGAAAGTCCGACACATATTGTAAGAGACTACATGAGTCAAGATCACTATCTAGGAGCTTTTACTTTAGCAGTTTAAGTGTTCCTCTAACTGTATGATCAAAGACTAATTCAAATGGGCTGAAGCCTAAAGACTCTTGAACAGACTCTCTAACAGCAAACAATAACAAATGTATGCCTTCATCCCAGTCTTTCTCAATGTTAAAACAATAAGTCCTAATCATGTTCTTTAATGTCTGGTGAAATCTTTCTAATGTACCTTGGCTTTCTGGGTGGTATGCAGATGATTTATACTGCTTTATTCCCAATTCATGCATGAGTTGTTGAAAAATTCCTGACATGAAATTAGATCCCTGGTCAGACTGAACAGACTGGGGTAGGCCGACAAGTGTGAAAAAATTAACTAAGGCCTTAACAATAGTTTTTGCCTTAATATTCCGTAAAGGAATGACCTCAGGGAACCTGGTTGAAGCACACATGATTGCTAACATGTATTGATTGCCTGACTCTGTTTTCGGTAATGGACCAACACAATCTATAATCACCCTACTAAAGGCTTTCTCAAATGCGGGGATTGGTTGTAGAGGGGCCTCTGGTATCGTTTGGTTTGGTTTTCCTACCATTTGACATGTGTGGCATGACCTACAAAATTCCGTAACATCTTTCTTTAAGTTTGGCCAATAGAAATTATTTAGAATTTCGTAATAGGTTTTGTTAACACCTAAATGGCCTAAAGAGGTGTTTCCTGGGCTAGTCTGAGGATATCTGAACGATGTGACTTTGGTACCACAATCTGATACTTAACTGCCCACTCATCATCAGGTGACACATCTGGCGGTCGCCATTTGCGCATAAGAACACCATTCTTACAAATGTAACACACCGGCTCTTGAGTTACATCATACTCATCTACTGCCCTGTCAAACAACTTGGAAATGTCCTTGTCACTATGCTGTTCATTAACCAGCTGTGACGCTATATAGACGATCTTCTCGCTGTGGATAATCGCTATATAAATGACGCAGTGAAGGATATATATCGACCTTCACTGGATTTGAAGGAAACTACAGATAACCCTACAGGCACATCTTATTTAGATCTCTATCTCTATAAAAATGAAGCGGGCATTCTCTCTCGTCGACTTTATGACAAAAGAGATGATTACAATTTCGACATCGTAAACTACCCCTTTCTGGATAGTAATATTCCAGTGGGACCTGCATATGGCGTATACATATCTCGCTTAGTAGCATTTGCTAGATCCTGTGTTAGATGTGATGATTTTAATCAACGTCACAAAACATTGTTGCAGAAACTTATAAAACAGGGCTATTCCACCAAGCGCCTCCACTCAAATGTTTCTCAAATTTGGCGATACATATCGCATGCTGATAGCAAAATACGAACGTAGCGTGCAAGATCTATGGCGCTACGTTTCGTAACTTGTGTCTAATTCCGCTTAACCCGGGGCTAGGGGCCGTATGAACCCATGTACTTCAAGATCCTCATGGTACTCATATGAACAGTCACAATCAAAGCGTGACTGAGATACATCATTCTTTAGATGACGACTTTACAACGAATATTATGGATTAAGAATACTATCAGCGATACGGATTTGATATTTTTGGAACATCATGATGTCTTGCCGGCATTATTGAAAACTGTTGACCGCTTCTCTCTTGCAGGAAACCAGCCTATGTTTATGTATACTATGATTGTCTTTTTGAATTTGGCGCTAATACTGTTATATGGAATATGGAATAGGTCTTTGGATTATGAACGCGGATATTCTCTAATGGACGACGGCTGGATTGATGACGGACTAGACGCTTGTAATTTGAAATTTTGTCATTAGAACATTCCAATTTGCTATCAAAATGTGGCTTATCAGCCTCATGATTTAAACACACGAAAGTGTCAGCCAAACAAACGTCATCGATGACGTTATCTTTAAGAGACTTTTCAGACTCCTCAGCCAATTTACTCATGGCTCTAGTAACTACACAAGCAGGATACAAACTTTGAATTTCGTCTTCAACTGGATCGTGGATCTGATCCAAACAAGGCTTGTCAGTTACAATCGGGTTAACCCCGACCTTATATCCCGCAAGATCATTGGCAAGAAGTAATTGAACACCCTCAAATGGTAAACTCCCTTTAATACCCACCGTAACTGGTCCACAAATCAAGTCGGAAGACAGGACATTACTGTCTGCAGATGAAGAATTAGAAAACGGCAAAATATCTGCCAAAAAAGGAGACTGGGACGCACCCGTGTCTCGCAAAATCTTCACAGGAGTAGCATTAGAAAAATCACTTGAAAGTGACACAAAACCATTGTGGATAAATGGTTCAAAAATCTCCATAACAGGATTATTAAAACTGTCAACTTTATCCTTGATAGAACTAATAGGAACAGTGTCCCTGGCAATCTTAACGTCATATACATTATGAACGTCACTAATCTGCTTGGGTATTGATCTTGAAGTGAGGAAACCACTAGGCTTTTGAAAGTCTGGATCTTGTTGTTTTCTTTTCAATTTAAAACAATGAGCCATTAAATGACCGTCCCTCTTACAATAGCTGCAAACGGAAGACTTAATACGAGTGTTAAAAGTGGGAGACTGAGACTTTGTGTTTGACTTTTGACCCTTGTAACTGGGGTTAAAAGTTTTAGGCCCTGAGAAAGAACTGGATTTGTTACCTGAGAGATTAGACTGGAATGAACTTGGCTTAACAGCATTGACAAATGATAATTTGTGTGTCAGAGCGTATTCATCAGCAAATCGTGCTGCTTGGTCTAACGTGTTGGCATTCTTTTCATCAAGAAATGTTCTAATATCACCATGGATACACCTTTTAAATTCCTCTACCAGCATAAGCTGTCTAAGGTTTTCAAAGTTGTTGTCAATTTTAACCGAAGGACACCACCTATCAAATAACTGTTCTTTTGAACGAGCAAATTCTACACGAGTCTGAGAGTTTTCTTTTTCACAACTACGAAACTTTTGTCTATAGTATGGTGGCCGAGAGGGGCCATCGTCACTTCGCCATCGTACGTCAAAAAACAGAGCGATGGAGCGATAGAGCGATAGAGTGATGGCGATAGAGCGATGGCGATAGAGCGATAGAGCGATGGCGATGGCGATAGAGCGATAGAGCGATGGCGATAGAGCGATAGAGCGATGGCGATAGAGCGATAGAGCGATGGCGATAGAGCGATAGAGCTATGGCGATAGAGCGATAGAGCTATGGCGATAGAGCGATAGAGCGATGGCGATAGAGCGATGGCGATAGAGCGATAGAGCGAAGTACATGACTGCGCATGTCTCATAATCATGCATATTCATACGGTGATAATCGTACCTCCAACACAAGAGAGCTCGCCGTTAAACTCTAGTTATTATCAGGCGGATTCATGAATACTATAGGGACCAGCGGCATACCACAAAGATTACACAGATAACACAGAGAGATAGACCGATAAGTTTTATTGTATATGGGCTAAAATAATAAACATTGGCTAAAAGATCGACATAAGAATCTAATAAATAAAGCAGTGATATTCGCTGTCTGGTGAACATATACATCTGGAACATTTGAAATCAAGTTTTGTGATTAATGCTGATCAACGCTTGTAAAAAAGTCAACGTAGAATCGAAATAGAAGAGGTCACTCTCCCCCCCCCCTAACATATTGGTGATCTGATTTACCCATAGTCTCGTAATTTTTCGTCAAATTCAACATCTAGCTCCTCGGAATGAAAAGACCAATTCGTCCGTCGATGCGTAAGTTGAATTATTTGAAGTTGTGGGTGCCGAACGCGGCTATTTCCGCGTTTTTATCGAAAAAGAAAGGCGGATGTCATATGAAACTGATAATTCATTAAGATTGTGCTGATCGTGACTGGACTTAACACTAAATCGCATAGAACAAACACTGATTTTTTTTTTATATCTTATTTGGTTTTGTTAGGTATTGTTATTGTACATACAATATTTTATTGTATTAAACAAAAATGATTGTATTTGTAATTAGAAACTCATGTTATACAACAAACAGATACATCGTCATTACACCTCGATTTATCTACGCAAACAACATCATAAGAGTCTAAACAGTAAATGCAGCGATGACCAATACTGGTAAAACAAGCGCCATTCGCAGTTCTTATACTGGAAATATTTATCGGTTTCGTACGCACATTTAAAGCGTTTTGAACACTTTTCAACCAAGGGATTTTTAACTACTTTCATTTTATATATAGAAAATTTAATAATAGAAATACAGTAGTTGAGTGGCTGATTTTTGGGTTGTAAAAGACCAAGTATAACTTTTTCTGGAGAAAATATAATTGGAACACCCGCCGAAGCGAACCAATTTTCCAGTAAACTCCACCAAGGGTAGATATGTTCACATTCCCAAAAGAGATGAATAATAGTCTCTGGAACTTTGCTACAAAATGTACATAAGTTAGATATATCAGGTTAAAGTTTATGTGCAAAAATGTTGACAGTCAATATTCGCTTAATAATTCTGTATCGAAACCATTTATATTTCACATCTCTTTGTTACCTTATTATTCCATATATACCACTCCGAATCACTATAAATTTTTTCAAGAACTGTTTGGTACAGTAAATCTAAAGGTCAAGAGATTTCTATATAACATTTTACAGTCTTTTTTTTACACTTATTAATAGTGAAATAGGCGTCAACGGTATCATATATTGTTTCTGTAATAGTCCAAATCTCATGTTGTTTGCTGCTTTCCGTACTGCCTGAGTAGTATATAAAACTGATATTGACGCAACTTGACCTTTGACCTAAAAAATTTGCATATTGGAGAGAAAAACTACCTCCGAACACAGAAGAGTTCCAATTTTTACAGGTCACTGCGCAGATCAAGTGGTTGTCATGGTGACGTCACTTCCGGTCACGTGACCTTTGGAGCATGTATTCTTCCCCGGTGAAGCCGTCGGCGGTGATGCGGTGGCGGAAAAAAGCCTCCGTGGACAAAAAAAGTAGTCCCAAATACGCGGAGAGCTGAGGGAAATTCTCTGGCAATCTTCGGGACATTTTGGGAGCGAGAGGGGCCCCTAGGGGACCGATTGGGTTGAGTGAGGTGTCAAAGTGAAGCGCTCCTCCAGGGTGATCAAGTCATTGGTGGGTGAATGTAAAATTAGGATTTGTCCCGAAAATATAAAAAGCGGAACACGGACTTTACCCCTAAAATAGGGCCTGATTCGCACATTTGCATCTGTACGGGAAAATGCCTACATGGGTATAGGGGTGGTCATTTTTTGTGGATTTTACTATGGGTTGTGGGGTCTTGTTTTCTTCGTCTCATCACGTAAAACACGATGGGAAGGGTCTCTGAGCTAAGCGGTGAAATTTTTCGAAAAGTTCACGGAGGTCTGGATAGGCCCATAGGCCTACTGGCCCAATGGATAGGTCCATACTGGACAATTCGCACCTGTTCATTGCGATATGGGTTGTGGGATCTTGTTTTTCACGTCTCACCACGTAGAACACATGGGCGGGTTCCCGAAGCTAAGCGGTGAAATTTTTCGAAAAGTTCACGGAGGTATAGATAGGCCCATAGGCCTAATGGCTCAGTGGATAGGTCCATACTTGGGAATTCACACATGTTCATTGCGATATGGGTTGTGGGATCTTGTTTTTCACGTCTCACTACGTAGAACACGATGGGCGGGGTCCCGAAGCTAAGTGGTGAATTTTTTTAAAAAGTCACTGCGCGCATGCGTAGTGGGTAAATGGTGCTGGGTGGCCGTTTTGGGGTCTAGGTGAGCCGCTAGTGGTCCAATGGTGTCGCAAGAGGACTTATTTTGAAGCTCTCGTGGAGGAGCATCCGACTGAACTAATGTATCGTCCGTTTTCAATATTATGCGCATGCGCAGTCTGGCCGAAGTATAGAAAGCAGGCATTTTGGGGGTACGTAAGGGGGGGGGGGTGTTTGGGATAGAGATAGACCACTATTGGACGAAATGGTTCGTGGGAGGTGTCAAAGTGAAGCTTTTGTGGGGTAGAGTCAGAATACAGGACATATATGGTACAATACAGGACAGATATTGTATAACATAGGAGAGATATGGTATAATACAGCACAGATATGGTATAGTACAAGATATATATTGTAAAATACAGCACAGATATGGTATAATACAAGACATATATTGAATAATACAAGACATATATTGTAGCATCCGGATGTAAAACCACAGTCTCGGATGTAAAACACTGAAAACCCCGGATGTAAGATGAGATCCCGGATGTAAAACAAAGGTCCCCGGATGTAACTGATCATACATACTTAGGTTATTATTATGGACAACATAGGTACAGTCTGGTCATACATAATTATGTTATTATTATGGACAACAAACATACAGCCTGATATGTAATTTCTTACAATTAAGAAAAATTCAAAACGATAAATGTGTGAAGTACTAGCCAGATAAGCTGACTAACACCACATCACCGCGATGTATATATTATCAGGATACTGTGCTGTTCCCGCAAGAGTATATGTATATGGACAGATTACATGTACAGGCACATAGTACATGTATAGGCACATAGTACATGCACATGTACTTTCGCTACTACTTGTACTGATGACGTCACCGATGACGTCATAGATGCTGTGGACATCCATCAAATCGGGGTCTACACCCCGAGAGCTAGAAAATGACACCTCCCACGGCGCATTCGGACCAATAGTGGTCCATCTCTACCCCAAACACACCCCCACGCACCCCCAAAATGACCACTTTACTTACTACACCCAACTGCGCATGCGCAGATTGACGCGACTTGCAATAAAAAGCACGCCATTCTGACTCTACCCCACAAAAGCTTCACTTTGACCCCTCCCACGACCCATTTGGACCAATAGTGGTCCAGCTCTACCCCAAGCATACTCCCACGCACCCCCAAAATGTCTGCTTTCTATACTACGGTCAGACTGCGCATGCGCAGAATATTGAAAGAGGACGATGCATTAGCCCAGTCGGATGCTCCTCCACGAGAACTTCAAAATAAGACCTCGTACGACACCATCGGACCACTTGGGGCTCACTTAGACCCCACAACAGCCATCCAGCACTATTTACCCACTACGCATGCGCGCAGGGACTTTTTCAAAAAAATTCACCGCTTAGCTCCGAGACCCTTCCCATCGTGTTTTACGTGGTGAGACGAAGAAAACAAGACACCACAACCCATAGTAAAATCCACAAAAAAATGATCACCCCTATACACATACAGGTATTTTCCCGTACAGATGCAAATGTGTGAATCAGGCACGATTTTAGGGGTAAAGTTCGTGTTCCACTTTTTATATTTTCGGGGAGAAATCCTCAATTTACATGCACCCACCCATGACTTGATAGGCAGGCCCGATAAGCCGGAGACCGACATTAGCCCTTTTGGACATGGTTGATAGGGGTTTCCCCTATTGTAGGGGTAAAGTCCGTGTTCCGCTTCTTGTATTTTTGGGACAAATCCTAATTTTACATACACCCACCCACTACTTGATCGCCCTGGAGGAGCGCTTCACTTTGACACCTCATTCGACCCAATCGGTCCACTAGGGGCCCCTCTCCCCCCCCCCAAATGTCCCGGAGATTGCCGAAGATTGCCGGAGAATTTCCCCCAGCTCCCCGCGTATTTGAGACTATTTTTCTGTACGCGGAGGCTTTTCCCGCGACCGCATCACCGCGGAGGAATACATACCCCAAACGTCACGTGACCGGAAATGACGTCACCAATGGCAACCACTTGACCTGCGCAGTGACCTGCAAAAATTGGAACTCTTCTGTGTTCGGAGGTAGTTTTTCTCCCCAGTATGCAAATTTTTTAGGTCAAAGGTCAAGTTGCGTTAATATCAGTTTTATATACTACTTGCCTGACAAATTGGCTGCGCATTTATAAATGGACTGAAAAGAGTCAAATGACAAAAAAAATCCGTTATTATCTAAAATATCATTTACAACCCGCACGTCTTTTCCATCCCAGTGACCTAAATGTAGAGCTTTATTCTCAATTCTAATTTTTTCATTGTACCATTTCGTCCGAGAAAGTTTGACAGTTATTTGAAATTCTGTCCAGGCTAGAAGCGTGTCTCTCCAAAATACGTTTTCCATCGTTGGTATAATATTAGTTCTTAAGAATGCTGAACCAACTCCTATTGGGTCTATATTCTTTGGCATATACATTTTCAAAATATTACCCCACTTGGAATTATCAGCTTGTAATATCCTAATCCACGATCTATTTTGTGCATGGATTACATATTAACAATAGGATTATCTAAACCGCCATGTTCAAGTGGTTTAACAGAAATTTTTCTGAAAATTTTATCAGGTTTCGAGTTCCAAACAAATTCAAAACAGCGTTTCTGGAATTCATTTATAAGTGGTTCGGGTGGGTTTGGAAGAGAGGAAAATAGATGGTTGAGTTTCGGCAACAACAAGCTTTTTTAAAATGACATTTCGTCCTAGTGGAGTCAATCCTATTTTGGACCATATCTTCATGAGTATGACAATATCTTTTAATTTATCTATGTAATTTTTTCAACCTATTCGGCCAAATTGTTTGTAAACACAAGATCTAATAGCTTAAAGTCACCTTGTGACCAGTCTAAATTCCATTTAGTACGAAACCACTGAGAAAATGTTGGTACTTGGCATAAAACTGCAATTTAAAACCAGTCACGATAAATTTAGACCCGCGAAGGAAGAATTAAAAAGGTGGGTCGGGGTACACTCCCATGTAATTTTAGATTTATTTCACACGCTTCTCTACTAATTTTCGGCCCATTTCAAGGCACCCCCTCGTAATTATTGAGGGTGGAGAGACGAAGTGGTCCTTGGTCTCCGCTCTTTGAGACATTCCGTTCTTTGTGCAATGCGGGGGTATAGGGGGAGAGGCAAATCTTAATAAATTAATATCCTATCAACGTTCTCCAATAATTGAACATTAATAAGCGTCAATCCTTCCCCCCTCCGTGTCATTAACCAAAGATCTTTTTTTTATATATTCATAATGGCATTCCTTGAATCAACTCAGAGTCGCTTTCTTGTACAGAATTTTTCTTAGTATGCATGGCGTTGATATTCATTTTGACCGCCATGAAAATCTTGTACCGACAAATACCGTGAACACAAAGGTAGGCAAAACTGTCGACTTGTCTCGTTTTGGTGTAGTCATGCGCAGTCATGTACTTCGCTCTATCGCCATCGCTCTATCGCTCTATCGCCATAGCTCTATCGCCATCGCTCTATCGCTCTATCGCCATCGCTCTATCGCTCTATCGCCATCGCTCTATCGCTCTATCGCCATCGCTCTATCGCTCTATCGCCATAGCTCTATCGCTCTATCGCCATCGCTCTATCGCTCTATCGCCATCGCTCTATCGCTCTATCGCCATCGCTCTATCGCTCTATCGCTCTATCGCCATCGCTCTATCGCTCTATCGCCATAGCTCTATCGCTCTATCGCTCTATCGCCATCGCTCTATCGCTCTATCGCCATCGCTCTATCGCTCTATCGCCCTATGGCACGATGGCGAAGTGACGATGGCCCCTCTCGGCCACCATACGTTTTGGTGTAGTCATGCGCAGTCATGTACTTCGCTCTATCGCCATCGCTCTATCGCTCTATCGCCATCGCTCTATCGCTTTATCGCTCTATCGCCATCGCTCTATCGCTCTATCGCCATCGCTCTATCGCTCTATCGCCATCGCTCTATCGCTCTATCGCCATCGCTCTATCGCCATCGCTCCATCGCCATCGCTCTATCGCTCTATCGCCATAGCTCTATCGCTCTATCGCTCTATCGCCATCGCTCTATCGCTCTATCGCCATCGCTCTATCGCTCTATCGCTCTATCGCCCTATGGCACGATGGCGAAGTGACGATGGCTCCTCTCGGCTTGTCATAAAAACGAGACAAGTCGACATTTTTGCCTACCTTTGTGTTCACGGTATTTATCGGTACAAGATTTTCATGTCAGTCAAAATGAATATCAACGCCATGCATACTAAGAAAAATTCTGTACAAGAAAGCGACTCTGAGTTGATTCAAGGAATGCCATTATGAATATATATAAAAAAGATCTTTGGTTAATGACACGGAGGGGGGACGGATTGACGCTTATTAATGTTCAATTATTGGAGAACGTTGATAGGGTATTAATTTATTAAGATTTGCCTCTCCCCTTATACCCCCGCATTGCACAAAGAACGGAATGTATCAAAGAGCGGAGACCAAGGACCACTTCGTCTCTCCACCCTCAATAATTACGAGGGGGTGCCTTGAAATGGGCCGAAAATTAGTAGAGAAGCGTGTGAAACAAATCTAAAATAACATGGGGGTGTACCCCGACGCACCTCTTTAATTCTTCCTTCGCGGGTCTAAATTTGTCGTGACTGGTTTTAAATTGCAGTTTTATGCCAAGTACCAACATTTTCTCAGTGGTTTCGTACTAAATGGAATTTAGACTGGTCACAAGGTGACTTTAAGCTATTAGGTCTTGTGTTTACAAACAATTTGGCCGAAAAGGTTGAAAAAATTACAAAGATATATTAAAAGATATTGTCATACTCATGAAGATATGGTCCAAAATAGGATTGACTCCACTAGGACGAAATGTCATTTTAAAAAAGCTTGTTGTTGCCGAAACTCAACCATCTATTTCCTCTTTTCCAAACCCACCCGAACCACTTGAACATGGCGGTTTAGATAATCCTATTGTTAATATGTAATATTACAAGCTGATAATTCCAAGTGGGGTGATATTTTGAAAATGTTTATGCCAAAGAATATAGATAGTTCAGCATTCTTAAGAACTAATATTATACCAACGATGGAAAACGTATTTTGGAGGGACACGCTTCTAGCCTGGACAGAATTTCAAATAAAACTAGAGGACTGTCAAACGATTTAGTGTTAAGTCCAGCCACGATCAGCACAATCTTAATGAATTATCAATTTCATATGACATCCGCCTTTTTCTTTTTCGATAAAAACGCGGAAATGGCCGCGTTCGGCACCCACAACTTCAAATAATTCAACTTACGCATCGACGGACGAATTGGTCTTTTCTTTCAGAGGAGTTAGAAGTTGAATTTGACGAAAAATTACGAGACTATGGGTAAATCAGACCACCAATATTTTTTTGGGGGGGGGGGAGAGTGACCTCTTCTATTTCGATTCTACGTTGATTTTTTTACAAGCGTTGATCAGCATTAATTACAAAACTTGATTTCAAATGTTCCAGATGTATATGTTCACCAGACAGCGAATATCACTGCTTTATTTATTAGATTCTTATGTCGATCTTTTAGCCAATGTTTATTATTTTAGCCCATATACAATAAAACTTATCGGTCTATCTCTCTGTGTTATCTGTGTAATCTTTGTGGTATGCCGCTGGCCGCTATAGTATTCATGAATCCGCCTGATAATAACTAGAGTTTAGCGGCGAGCTCTCTTGTGTTGGAGGTACGATTATCACCGTATGAATATGCATGATTATGAGACATGCGCAGTCATGTACTTCGCTCTATCGCTCTATCGCCATCGCTCTATCGCTCCATCGCCATCGCTCTATCGCTCTATCGCCATCGCTCTATCGCTCTATCGCCATCGCTCTATCGCTCTATCGCTCTATCGCCATCGCTCTATCGCTCTATCGCCATCGCTCTATCGCTCTATCGCCATCGCTCTATCGCTCTGTCGCTCTATCGCCATAGCTCTATCGCCATCGCTCTATCGCTCTATCGCCATCGCTCTATCGCTCTATCGCCATCGCTCTATCGCTCTATCGCTCCATCTCTCTGTTTTTTGACGTACGATGGCGAAGTGACGATGGCCCTTCTCGGCCATCATACAATTCACAGGAATAAACAACCCAGCAGTCCGTAATTTCAGACAAAGGTAAGACAGTATAATGCACCCACAGAAAAGCCGTTTGAATCCCCTCCAGAATGACTAACTGTCGCGCTATTTATACTCTGCGGGGCATTCGAGATCATTCCACAACATACAGCATTGACGTATGATCTGACTCAGATACAATCCACAACAGCTTCGAGAAAATTCCTTGTAAACAAGCTTACGTAGCTCTATTATTCGAGAAATATCCACAGTGTCTAATAATAAACTAAAATACCATGACACCATCTATATTCTTCCTGTGTTGCATCATATCGTAGTGTCTGCGCACGTAAGCTCAGACACTCTGGTTGGACTAAATGATCACGTGATATACCATGGAATTGGTATTCATTCATCGTAAGACGGTGAGGTCCATCATAACTCCTTAACGCGCATTGTAACGCCTAAGGTGGCCCTCCGCAGTTTCGTAGTAATGGCCCCTCTCTAATTTCATAATACGATAGACTGCCCTTGTTCTGCTACATCATAATTCTTCTTGTCTTCTTAATAGCTTATATCTATAATGCCATCCTATTCAGCAGTATCAACGCTGCAAACGAGTACGTACAAATCGAGTGCTGGCTTCGTCTACACGCTGATCGGGATCATGGAGTAAAGTTTGTCCTGCCTCAGTTATGCCCCTTGGGTGTGACTAAAAATCGGGACTCATTTACGGGAAGAAAATCTGACAAAAAACGGTTAGGTTAACATCCCCTTTTTTTTGCCTTTTTAAGTTGAGACCGGACCAGGGAACGTGAGTAAGAAGTTTAATTGAAATCGCTCTTACAGATTTTTCTGGAAATTGAGCCGAATTTGACCATTTTTCGACATTTTTAAGGGGTTTTCTAGGAAAAATGAAGCAAGCATGGAGGAGAATGTTCGAGTTAAATTTTTCTATAACATAGCAGTGTTATATCTTAAAATAATAGTTTCATCATGCTCTTTCAGAAAATATATATATATATAAGTGATTTGGGTTGAAGGTTTTGCGACAACTGGTGGCCTAAAAACGGACCCATAGTCTATTCCATGCCGAATAAAAGAATCTCCGGAGTGCACCCTTAAGGCATAATAGTGGAATCTATGCATTATCTTAATGTAGACTCCGTTACGGAGCGGAGATGTATCATTACGCCAGATTGTTTAATTTTGACTGCCTAGTTATACCTGAAGCGCTATTTTCGGAAGCAGGTGGAAAGAAGGCCAGGAGTTCGATTAAAATAATCCACAGTGTGTCCATTAGTATACAATTGAGGTTACTGCATACTGTATTCCATACAGGAGTTATCTCCCCCTGGACTGAGATTTCGGTGGATATTATGGCAGAACGAGGTCCTATCAGAATGATATAAATTTGCCAGTGTAAATTTTCTTTACTAGAGAACCCATTTACAGTCCATAAAGGATGGAATGGATGTATATTATGGTTTTACAAATTATTTCTCAAGTTTCTGAAGTATTTCCCATGTTTCTAAGAGAAAATTGAGTGCAAAATTACCAATAATTTGACCTGGTTACATCGCTTATTTGCATTTTCCCGCGTTTCTGCTATCATTGGAAAGCGGAAAAGTAACCACGGCCTTCATATTGCCGAATGGATGACCATTATTAAGAAGAAATAGGTTAATTTTGAGTTTTGTTCTCGAAAATCCTGCTAGAATTGGCAAAATTGATCAAAACAAAGATGGGGTAGGGGGAAAGTTATCGGTCGGATTTCCCAAAATAATATGTATAACTGGCAAGTGTTGTATACCGCCATACTCGCAAACACTCTGAGATTACGATACATGTGAATAATTAATTTCGTAAAAACATCCTGCCCCTTAAGGTGGCCCTCCGCAGTTTCGTAGTAATGGCCCCTCTCTAATTTCATAATACGATAGACTGCCCTTGTTCTGCTACATCATAATTCTTCTTGTCTTCTTAATAGCTTATATCTATAATGCCATCCTATTCAGCATTATCAACGCTGCAAACGAGTACGTACAAATCGAGTGCTGGCTTCGTCTACACGCTGATCGGGATCATGGAGTAAAGTTTGTCCTGCCTCAGTTATGCCCCTTGGGTGTGACTAAAAATCGGGACTCATTTACGGGAAGAAAATCTGACAAAAAACGGTTAGGTTAACATCCGCTTTTTTTGCCTTTTTAAGTTGAGACCGGACCAGGGAACGTGAGTAAGAAGTTTAATTGAAATCGCTCTTACAGATTTTTCTGGAAATTGAGCCGAATTTGACCATTTTTCGACATTTTTAAGGGGTTTTCTAGGAAAAATGAAGCAAGCATGGAGGAGAATGTTCGAGTTAAATTTTTCTATAACAGCAGTGTTATATCTTAAAATAATTGTTTCATCATGCTCTTTCAGAAAATATATACATATAAGTGATTTGGGTTGAAGGTTTTGCGACAACTGGTGGCCTAAAAACGGACCCATAGTCTATTCCATGCCGAATAAAAGAATCTCCGGAGTGCACCCTTTAAGGCATAATAGTGGAGTCTATGCATTATCTTAATGTAGACTCCGTTACGGAGCGGAGATGTATCATTACGCCAGATTGTTTAATTTTGACTGCCTAGTTACACGTGAAGCGCTATTTTTGGAAGCAGGTGGAAAGAAGGCCAGGAGTTCGATTAAAATAATCCACAGTGTGTCCATTAGTATACTATTGAGGTTATTGCATACTGTATTCCATACAGGAGTTATCTCCCCCTGGAATGAGATTTCGGTGGATATTATGGCAGAACGAAGTCCTATCAGAATGATATAAATTTACAAGAGAACCCATTTACAGTCCATAAAGGATGGAATGGATGTATATTATTATGGTTTTACAAATTATTTCTCAAGTTTCTGAAGTATTTCCCATGTTTGTAAGAGAAAATTGAGTGGAAAATTACCAATAATTTGACCTGGTTACATCGTTTATTTGCATTTTCCCGCGTTTCTGCTATCATTGGAAAGCGGAAAGTAACCACGGCCTTCATATTGCCGAATGGATGACCATTACTAAGAAGAAATAGGTTAATTTTGAGTTTTGTTCTCGAAAATTTTGCTAGAATTGGCAAAATTGATCAAAACAAAGATGGGGTAGGGGGAAAGTTATCGGTCGGATTTCCAAAAATAATATGTATAACTGGCAAGTGTTGTATACCGCCATACTCACAAACACTCTGAGATTACGATACATGTGAATAATTAATTTCGTAAAAAACATCCTGCCCCTTAAGGTGGCCCTCCGCAGTTTCGTAGTAATGGCTCCTCTCTAATTTCATAATACGATAGACTGCCCTTGTTCTGCTACATCATAATTCTTTTTGTCTTCTTAATAGCTTATATCTATAATGCCATCCTGTTCAGCATTATCAACGCTGCAAACGAGTACGTACAAATCGAGTGCTGGCTTCGTCTACACGCTGATCGGGATCATGGAGTAAAGTTTGTCCTGCCTCAGTTATGCCCCTTGGGTGTGACTAAAAATCGGGACTCATTTACGGGAAGAAAATCTGACAAAAAACGGTTAGGTTAACATCCGCTTTTTTTTGCCTTTTTAAGTTGAGGCCGGACCAGGGAACGTGAGTAAGAAGTTTAATTGAAATCGCTCTTACAGATTTTTCTGGAAATTGAGCCGAATTTGACCATTTTTCGACATTTTTAAGGGGTTTTCTAGAAAAAATGAAGCAAGCATGGAGGAGAATGATCGAGTTAAATTTTTCTATAACATAGCAGTGTTATATCTTAAAATAATAGTTTCATCATGCTCTTTCAGAAAATATATATATATAAGTGATTTGGGTTGAAGGTTTTGCGACAACTGGTGGCCTAAAAACGGACCCATAGTCTATTCCATGCCGAATAAAAGAATCTCCGGAGTGCACCCTTAAGGCATAATAGTGGAATCTATGCATTATCTTAATGTAGACTCCGTTACGGAGCGGAGATGTATCATTACGCCAGATTGTTTAATTTTGACTGCCTAGTTATACCTGAAGCTCTATTTTCGGAAGCAGGTGGAAAGAAGGCCAGGAGTTCGATTAAAATAATCCACAGTGTGTCCATTAGTATACAATTGAGGTTACTGCATACTGTATTCCATGCAGGAGTTATCTCCCCCTGGACTGAGATTTCGGTGGATATTATGGCAGAACGAGGTCCTATCAGAATGATATAAATTTGCCAGTGTAAATTTTCTTTACAAGAGAGCCCATTTACAGTCCATAAAGGATGGAATGGATGTATATTATTATGGTTTTACAAATTATTTCTCAAGTTTCTGAAGTTTTTTCCATGTTTCTAAGAGAAAATTGAGTGCAAAATTACCAATAATTTGACCTGGTTACATCGCTTATTTGCATTTTCCCGCGTTTCTGCTATCATTGGAAAGCGGAAAAGTAACCACGGCCTTCAAATTGCCGAATGGATGACCATTATTAAGAAGAAATAGGTTAATTTTGAGTTTTGTTCTCGAAAATCCTGCTAGAAATGGCAAAATTGATCAAAACAAAGATGGGGTAGGGGGAAAGTTATCGGTCGGATTTTCAAAAATAATATGTATAACTGGCAAGTGTTGTATACCGCCATACTCACAAACACTCTGAGATTACGATACATGTGAATAATTAATTTCGTAAAAAACATCCTGCCCCTTTAAGGCATAATAGTGGAGTCTATGCATTATCTTAATGTAGACTCTGTTACGGAGCGGAGATGTATCATTACGCCAGATTGTTTAATTTTGACTACCTAGTTATACCTGAAGCGCTATTTTCGGAAGCAGGTGGAAAGAAGACCAGGAGTCGATTAAAATAATCCACAGAGTGTCCACTAGTATACAATTGAGGTTACTGCATACTGTATTCCATACAGGAGTTATCTCCCCCTGGACTGAGATTTCGGTGGATATTATGGCAGAACGAGGTCCTATCAGAATGATATAAATTTGCCAGTGTAAATTTTCTTTACTAGAGAACCCATTTACAGTCCATAAAGGATGGAATGGATGTATATTATGGTTTTACAAATTATTTCTCAAGTTTCTGAAGTATTTCCCATGTTTCTAAGAGAAAATTGAGTGCAAAATTACCAATAATTTGACCTGGTTACATCGCTTATTTGCATTTTCCCGCGTTTCTGCTATCATTGGAAAGCGGAAAAGTAACCACGGCCTTCATATTACCGAATGGATGACCATTATTAAGAAGAAATAGGTTAATTTTGAGTTTTGTTCTCGAAAATCCTGCTAGAATTGGCGAAATTGATCAAAACAAAGATGGGGTAGGGGGAAAGTTATCGGTCGGATTTCCCAAAATAATATGTATAACTGGCAAGTGTTGTATACCGCCATACTCGCAAACACTCTGAGATTACGATCCATGTGAATAATTAATTTCGTAAAAAACATCCTGCCCCTTAAGGTGGCCCTCCGCAGTTTCGTAGTAATGGCCCCTCTCTAATTTCATAATACGATAGACTGCCCTTGTTCTGCTACATCATAATTCTTGTCTTCTTAATAGCTTATATCTATAATGCCATCCTATTCAGCATTATCAACGCTGCAAACGAGTACGTACAAATCGAATGCTGGCTTCGTCTACACGCTGATCGGGATCATGGAGTAAAGTTTGTCCTGCCTCAGTTATGCGCCTTGGGTGTGCCTAAAAATCGGGACTCATTTACGGGAAGAAAATCTGACAAAAAACGGTTACGTTGACACCCCCTTTTTTTTGCCTTTTTAAGTTGAGACCGGACCAGGGAACGTGAGTAAGAAGTTTAATTGAAATCGCTCTTACAGATTTTTCTGGAAATTGAGCCGAATTTGACCATTTTCGACATTTTAAGGGGTTTTCTAGGAAAAATGAAGCAAGCATGGAGGAGAATGTTCGAGTTTAATTTTTCTATAACATAGCAGTGTTATATCTTAAAATAATAGTTTCATCATGCTCTTTCAGAAAATATATACATATAAGTGATTTAGGTTGAAGGTTTTGCGACAACTGGTGGCCGAAAAACGGACCCATAGTCTATTCCATGCCGAATAAAAGAATCTCCGGAGTGCACCCTTTAAGGCATAATGGTGGAGTCTATGCATTATCTTAATGTAGACTCCGTTACGGAGCGGAGATGTATCATTACGCCAGATTGTTTAATTTTGACTGCCTAGTTATACCTGAAGCTCTATTTTCGGAAGCAGGTGGAAAGAAGACCAGGAGTTCGATTAAAATAATCCACAGTGTGTCCATTAGTATACAGTTGAGGTTACTGCATACTGTATTCCATACAGGAGTTATCTCCCCCTGGACTGAGATTTCGGTGGATATTATGGCAGAACGAGGTCCTATCAGAATGATATAAATTTGCCAGTGTAAGTTTTCTTTACAAGAGAACCCATTTACAGTCCATAAAGGATGGAATGGATGTATATTATGGTTTTTACAAATTATTTCTCAAGTTTCTGAAGTATTTCCCATGTTTCTAAGAGAAAATTGAGTGCAAAATTACCAATAAATTTGACTTATTTACATCGCTTATTGCATTTCCCGCGTTTCTCTATCATTGGAAAGCGGAAAAGTAACCACGGCCTTCATATTGCCGAATGGATGACCATTATTAAGAAGAAATAAGAGTTAATTTTGAGTTTGTTCTGAAAATCTATACTTCAAATTGGCAAAATGATCAAAACAAAGATGGGGTAGGGGAAAGTTATCGGTCGGATTTCCCAAAATAATATAACTGGCAAAGTGTTGTATACCGCCATACTCGCAAACACTCTGAGATTACGATACATGTGAATAATTAATTTCATGCAAAAACATCACCCAACATAAGGCATAATAGTGATCTATGCATTATCTTAATGTAGACTCCGTTACGGAGCGGAGATGTATCATTACGCCAGATTGTTTAATTTTGACTGCCCAGTTATACCTGAAGCTCTATTTTTCGGAAGCAGGTGGAAAGAAGACCAGGAGTTCGATTAAAATAATCCACAGTGTGCCCATTAGTATACAATTGAGGTTACTGCATACTGTATTCCATACAGGAGTTATCTCCTCCTGGACTGAGATTTCGGTGGATATTATGGCAGAACGAGGTCCTATCAGAATGATATAAATTTGCCAGTGTAAATTTTCTTTACAAGAGAACCCATTTACAGTCCATAAAGATGGAATGGATGTATATTATTATGGTTTTACAAATTATTTCTCAAGTTTCTGAAGTATTTCCCATGTTTCTAAGAGAAAATTGAGTGCAAAATTACCAATAATTTGACTTGGTTACATCGCTTATTTGCATTTTCCCGCGTTTCTGCTATCATTGGAAGCGGAAAAGTAACCACGGCCTTCATATTGCCGAATGGATGACCATTATTAAGAAGAAATAGGTTAATTTTGAGTTTTGTTCTCGAAAATCCTGATAGAATTGGCAAAATTGATCAAAACAAAGATGGGGTAGGGGGAAAGTTATCGGTCGGATTCCCAAAATAATATGTATAACTGGCAAGTGTTGTATACCGCCATACTCGCAAACACTCTGAGATTACGATCCATGTGAATAATTAATTTCGTAAAAACCATCCTGCCCCTTAAGGTGGCCCTCCGCAGTTTCGTAGTAATGGCCCCTCTCTAATTTCATAATACGATAGACTGCCCTTGTTCTGCTACATCATAAAATTCTTCTTGTCTTCACTTAATGGCGCTTATCTATAATGCCATCCTATTCTAACGATCAACGCTGCAAACAGTACGTACACAAATCCAGGTGCTGGCTTCTGCGTCTACGCTGATCAGGATCAGCTTGGGTAAAACTGTCCTGCCTGAAGTTATGCCCGCTTGGTGTGCCGCTGCGTCAGGGACTCATTTACGGGAAAATCTGACAAAAAACGGTTAGAGTTGGCACACACGCACTTTGCCTTTTTAAGTTGAGCGGACCAGGGAACGTGAGGTAAATTTGATGAAATCGCTCTTACAGATTTTTCTGGAAATTGAGCCGAATTTGACCATTTTCGACACATTTTAAGAGGACTTTCACAAGGAAAATGAAGCAAGCATGGAGGAGAGTGTTCAGGATTTAAAAATTTTTCTATAACGCAACAGTGTATATCTTCAAAATAATAGTTTCATCGTGCTCTTTCAGAAAATATATACATATAAGTGATTTGGGTTGAAGGTTTTGCGACAACTGGTGGCCTAAAAACGGACCCATAGTCTATTCCATGCCGAATAAAAGAATCTCCGGAGTGCACCCCTAAGGCATAATAGTGGAGTCTATGCATTATCTTAATGTAGACTCCGTTACGGAGCGGAGATGTATCATTACGCCAGATTGTTTAATTTTGACTGCCTAGTTACACATGAAGCGCTATTTTCGGAAGCAGGTGGAAAGAAGACCAGAAGTTAGATTAAAATAATCCACGGTGTGTCCATTAGTATACTATTGAGGTTATTGCATACTGTATTCCATACAGGAGTTATCTCCCCCCGGAATGAGATTTCGGTGGATATTATGGCAGAACGAGGTCCTATCAGAATGATATAAATTTGCCAGTGTAAATTTTCTTTACAAGAGAGCCCATTTACAGTCCATAAAGGATGGAATGGATGTATATTATTATGGTTTTACAAATTATTTCTCAAGTTTCTGAAGTATTTCCCATGTTTTTAAGAAAGAATTGAGTGCACCAAAATTACCAATAATTTAGACAGTTGCATCATATTGCAAATTTTCCGCGTTTCTGCTAATAAAATTGGAAGCTTGGAAAAGAAGCAATACCACATTCTGTTGCGAATGGATGACCGCATTTATTAGAGAAATAGGTTACAATTTGAGTTTTGTTCTCCGAAAATCCACTGCCAAGAATTGGCAAAATTGATCAAAACAAAAAGATAGGGTAGGGGGAAGAGTATCAGTCGGATTTCCCAAAATAATATGTATAACTGGCGCGAGTGAGCGTAGCCACCGCGCATACTCGCCGACACTCTGAGATTACGATACATGTGAATAATTAATTTCGTAAAAAACATCCTGCCCCTTAAGGTGGCCCTCCGCAGTTTCGTAGTAATGGCCCCTCTCTAATTTTATAATACGATAGACTGCCCTTGTTCTGCTACATCATAATTCTTCTTGTCTTCTTAATAGCTTATATCTATAATGCCATCCTGTTCAGCATTATCAACGCTGCAAACGAGTACGTACAAATCAAGTGCTGGCTTCGTCTACACGCTGATCGGGATCATGGAGTAAAGTTTGTCCTGCCTCAGTTATGCCCCTTGGGTGTGCCTAAAAATCGGGACTCATTTACGGGAAGAAAATCGACAAAAAACGGTTAAGGATTGACCCCTTTTTTGCCTTTTAAGTTGGGACGGACCAGGGAACGTGAGTAGAAGTTTGAGTGAAATCGCTCTTACAGATTTTTCTGGAAATTGAGCCGAATTTGATGACCATTTTTCCCGACATTTTAAAGGGGTTTTCTAGGAAAAATGAAGCAAGCATGGAGGAGAATGTTCGAGTTAAAAATTTCCTACTCTTGCCTGCTTGAGTGTTATATCATAAAATAATAGTTTCATCATGCTCTTTTCCAGAAAATATATACATATCAGTGATTTGGGTTGAAGGTTTTGCGACAACTGGTGGCCGAAAAACGGGCCCATAGTCTATTCCATGCCGAATAAAAGAATCTCCGGAGTGCACCCTTTAAGGCATAATAGTGGAGTCTATGCATTATCTTAATGTAGACTCCGTTACGGAGCGGAGATGTATCATTACGCCAGATTGTTTAATTTTGACGGCCTAGTTATACCTGAAGCGCTATTTTCGGAAGCAGGTGGAAAGAAGACCAGGAGTTCGATTAAAATAACCCACAGTGTGTCATTAGTATACAATTGAGGTTACTGCATACTGTATTCCATACAGGAGTTATCTCCCCGTGGACTGAGATTTCGGTGGATATTATGGCAGAACGAGGTCCTATCAGAATGATATAAATTTGCCAGTGTAAATTTTCTTTACAAGAGAACCCATTTACAGTCCATAAAGGATGGAATGGATGTATATTATTATGGTTTTACAAATTATTTCTCAAGTTTCTGAAGTATTTCCCATGTCCCATGTTTCTAAGAGAAAATTGAGTGCAAAATTACCAATAATTTGACTTGGTTACATCGCTTATTTGCATTTTCCCGCGTTTCTGCTATCATTGGAAAGCGGAAAAGTAACCACGGCCTTCATATTGCCGAATGGATGACCATTATTAAGAAGAAATAAGTTAATTTTGAGTTTTGCTCTCGAAAATCCTGCTAAAATTGGCAAAATTGATCAAAACAAAGATGGGGTAGGGGGAAAGTTATCGGTCGGATTTCCAAAAATGATATGTATAACTGGCAAGTGTTGTATACCGCCCATACTCATAAACACCTCTGAGATTACGATACATGTGAATAATTAATTTCGTAAAACATCATAACGCATGGGCATAATAGTGGAGTCTATGCATTATCTTAATGTAGACTCCGTTACGGAGCGGAGATGCATCATTACGCCAGATTGTTTAATTTTGACTGCCTAGTTATACCTGAAGCGCTATTTTCGGAAGCAGGTGGAAAGAAGACCAGGAGTTCGATTAAAATAATCCACAGTGTGTCCATTAGTATACACTTGAGGTTACTGCATACTGTATTCTATACAGGAGTTATCTCTCCCTGGACTGAGATTTCAGTGGATATTATGGCAGAACGAGGTCCTATCAGAATGATATAAATTTGCCAGTGTAAATTTTCTTTACAAGAGAACCCATTTACAGTCCATAAAGGATGGAATGGATGTATATTATTATGGTTTTACAAATTATTTCTCAAGTTTCTGAAGTATTTCCCATATTTCTAAGAGAAAATTGAGTGCAAAATTACCAATAATTTGACTTGGTTACATCGCTTATTTGCATTTTCCCACGTTTCTGCTATCATTGGAAAGCGGAAAAGTAACCCACGAAACAGCTCTCATATTGCCGAATGGATGACCATTATTTAAAGGAAAATAGGTTAGTTTTGAGTTTTGTTCTCGAAAATCCTGCTAGAATTGGCAAAATTGATCAAAACAAAGATGGGGTAGGGGGAAAGTTATCGGTCGGATTCCCAAAATAATATGTATAACTGGCAAGTGTTGTATACCGCCATACTCGCAAACACTCTGAGATTACGATCCATGTGAATAATTAATTTCGTAAAAAACATCCTGCCCCTTAAGGTGGTCCTCCACAGTTTCGTAGTAATGGCCCCTCTCTAATTTCATAATACGATAGACTGCCCTTGTTCTGCTACATCATAATTCTTCTTGTCTTCTTAATGGCTTATATCTATAATGCCATCCTGTTCAGCATTATCAACGCTGCAAACGAGTACGTACAAATCGAGTGCTGGCTTCGTCTACACGCTGATCGGGATCATGGAGTAAAGTTTGTCCTGCCTCAGTTATGCCCCTTGGGTGTGCCTAAAAATCGGGACTCATTTACGGGAAGAAAATCTGACAAAAAACGGATAGGTTAACATTCCCTTTTTTTTGCCTTTTTAAGTTGAGACCGGACCAGGGAACGTGAGTAAGAAGTTTAATTGAAATCGCTCTTACAGATTTTTCTGGAAATTGAGCCGAATTTGACCATTTTTCGACATTTTTAAGGGGTTTTCTAGGAAAAATGAAGCAAGCATGGAGGAGAATGTTCGAGTTAAATTTTTCTATAACATAGCAGTGTTATATCTTAAAATAATAGTTTCATCATGCTCTTTCAGAAAATATACACATATAAGTGATTTGGGTTGAAGGTTTTGCGACAACTGGTGGCCGAAAAACGGACCCATAGTCTATTCCATGCCGAATAAAAGAATCTCCGGAGTGCACCCTTTAAGGCATAATAGTGGAGTCTATGCATTATCTTAATGTAGACTCCGTTACGGAGCGGAGATGTATCATTACGCCAGATTGTTTAATTTTGACTGTCTAGTTATACCTGAAGCTCTATTTTCGGAAGCAGGTGGAAAGAAGACCAGGAGTTCGATTAAAATAATCCACAGTGTGTCCATTAGTATACAATTGAGGTCACTGCATACTGTATTCCATACAGGAGTTATCTCCCCCTGGACTGAGATTTCGGTGGATATTATGGCAGAACGAGGTCCTATCAGAATGATATAAATTTGCCAGTGTAAATTTTCTTTACAAGAGAACCCATTTACAGTCCATAAAGGATGGAATTGATGTATATTATTATGGTTTTACAAATTATTTCTCAAGTTTCTGAAGTATTTCCCATGTTTCTAAGAGAAAATTGAGTGCAAAATTACCAATAATTTGACTTGGTTACATCGCTTATTTGCATTTTCCTGCGTTTCTGCTATCATTGGAAAGCGGAAAAGTAACCACGGCCTTCATATTGCCGAATGGATGACCATTATTAAGAAGAAATAGGTTAATTTTGAGTTTTGTTCTCGAAAATCCTGCTAGAATTGGCAAAATTGATCAAAACAAAGATGGGGTAGGGGGAAAGTTATCGGTCGGATTTCCCAAAATAATATGTATAACTGGCAAGTGTTGTATACCGCCATACTCGCAAACACTCTGAGATTACGACACATGTGAATAATTAATTTCGTAAAAAACATCCTGCCCCTTAAGGTGGCCCTCCGCAGTTTCGTAGTAATGGCCCCTCTCTAATTTCATAATACGATAGACTGCCCTTGTTCTGCTACATCATAATTTTTCTTGTCTTCTTAATAGCTTATATCTATAATGCCATCCTATTCAGCATTATCAACGCTGCAAACGAGTACGTACAAATCGAGGGCTGGCTTCGTCTACACGCTGATCGGGATCATGGAGCAAAGTTTGTCCTGCCTCAGTTATGCCCCTTGGGTGTGCCTAAAAATCGGGACTCATTTACGGGAAGAAAATCTGACAAAAAACGGTTAGGTTTTCACCCCCTTTTTTTTGCCTTTTAAGTTGAGACCGGACCAGGGAACGTGAGTAAGAAGTTTAATTGAAATCGCTCTTACAGATTTTTCTGGAAATTGAGCCGAATTTGACCATTTTTCGACATTTTTAAAGGGTTTTCTAGGAAAAATGAAGCAAGCATGGAGGAGAATGTTCGAGTTAAATTTTTCTATAACATAGCAGTGTTATATCTTAAAATAATAGTTTCATCATGCTCTTTCAGAAAATATATACATATAAGTGATTTGGGTTGAAGGTTTTGCGACAACTGGTGGCCGAAAAACGGACCCATAGTCTATTCCATGCCGAATAAAAGAATCTCCGGAGTGCACCCTAAGAGAATTTCAAACAAGATGGCGAGTGATTTACCTTCACTCCGTGTTAGAAGAATGGGGTATAACATTATGACAATAGTGAATATATAAAGTTTTATTTTGTACTACACCCACACAAAGGTCAATTGTGATTCATTTATCAATGAATAACTAACTGTAGGCCAGAGATCATCCATCCATACTGACTCCATGTTACTATTAGCCCTGCTATTAGTATATATATGGGGTATATATAACAGCATGAGAAGAGCGATTACACTACACATACATATCATTTTAATCATTACAAAGACAAATTGGTGACAGATGACAACCCATCCATTACTGACCCTTATCAAATGCCTGTGGCTCTGGGACGGCGCTCAGCAGTACGATCGGTCATTGGATAGCACACAAAACCCTAGAATTTAGAACATAACGAGAGCGTATCTGTGGAGATTAAGCCAACGTTCCGACGTCATGGCTGTTACGAGCGCGTCTGAAAGATGATGTAGCCTACCAGAACTCTTTATGCATTCTTGCGAAACATTTTCTATTCTGACGTCATGACGTTATGACACTGGCCATTAAGATGACTCGTGACTGACGTTTTATAAGAAATAGGATATGTTCCAATGGAACCGGAAGGGGCCACGTGAAAGAATTTTTCAATGTATTATGGGACCCACTTTCAGCGACCGTCGTCCCCAATCTCGAAACCAGAGCCATCCGGTCCTGTCCTCCCTACTAGGCTCTGGGACGGCGCTCAGCAGTACGATCGGTCATTGGATAGCACACAAAACCCTAGAATTTAGAACATAACGAGAGCGTATCTGTGGAGATTAAGCCGACGTCCCGACGTCATGGATGTTACGAGCGCGTCTGAAAGATGACGTAACCTACCAGAACTCTTCATGCATTCTTGCGAAACATTGTCTATTCTGACGTCATGACGTTATGACAGGCTGGCCATGCAAGTGACTCATGACTGACGTTTCATAAAGAATTGGATACGTTCCAATGGAACCGGAAGAGGACACGTGAACGAATTTTTCAATGTATTATGGGACCAATTTTCACATTCACCAAGCCTCGATCCGTTTTCCGCTTTTTACAAACAGCTCCAAATCTAATCTCACCCACAGGCAACAAAAATGTAATGAGCTGTTACATTATTATGCGCGCGGTGTATTACGCGAAACATGTCACATAATTTAGTTTCTAACTATGCAATTATGTCAACCATGCCATTATATATTTCAATTATGTCATGAATAACATCAGTACGGTATTATATCAAGACAAACGCAAACGAACTCTTTTTGGATAGAGCAGTTTTACCAAATTTACAGAGCTGTGACGCGGCTTAGCAACACAATGGCGGACTTTTCATTGAAAAAATGACGTGGATGGGAGGGGTAGGTATCTATGACTACAACCTGAAAATAGAACCGGTACGTTCTTTCATTCATGCATTATCCATCACGCACTGGTGATCCATGCCAATCAAAACGCCAAACCAATGGAATATCATCGAATCATACGAACTGTTCCTTCCGTTCTACATTTTTATTACGGTGGGGCAGAGATCATTCCTGCAGCCGTTTAGACGAAAGGTATATGCAATCGAAGCCAGGAGATTGCAATTTTCAGTGAGCGTCGTCCCAGGGGTTCATCGGAGCGGCCAGTTGTCCAGCGGAGAGCGACCCCTGGTGGCGAGGTTGCGTCGTCCCAGGGGTTCGTCGGAGCGGCCAAATTTCCAGCGGAGAGCGACCCCTGGTGGCGAGGTTGGGTACGACGGGCGCTGAAAGTGGGTCCCATAATACATTGAAAAATTCTTTCACGTGGCCCCTTCCGGTTCCATTGGAACATATCCTATTCCTTATAAAACGTCAGTCATGAGTCATCTTCATGGCCAGTGTCATAACGTCATGACGTCAGAATAGAAAATGTTTCGCAAGAATGCATAAAGAGTTCTGGTAGGCTACGTCATCTCTCAGACGCGCTCGTAACATCCATGACGTCGGGACGTCGGCTTGATCTCCACAGATACGCTCTCGTTATTGTTATAAATTAAGGTATATTGGGTGACGTCAGTGATCTCAGACATGTGTAGTGCGCATGTGTAAATAAAGCAGTTTGGTTTGATGGCGATCAGTGATGTGTTGCGGAGTTGTTTCTGTACTAAACAGACTAGAATATTTGGCGTATCGACGCTTGTCTAGGATACAATAATTGGCGACGAGGATCGTGAATACCTGCTCAGAACACTGCACATATATTGTAAGAATGGCAGTATACGGGAACGTGGGTCCGTTCGACGAAAAGTTGGAAGTTTTCGAGGATTACGCGGACAGATGCGATGCCTTCATGGCGGCCAACGAAATTCACCGTGACAAGAAGACGAATTTGTTCCTTGCATTGGTGGGTGCAGATACGGGTGCTTCTCGCTCCACAGTCTCGGAATCTGTGTATAAAGCACAACTGTCTAATTACCGATTGTATGATTCTGATATCACTCTTCGCAGTTACACCGGTGAACAGGTGCCTATTGTAGGTACAATCAAACTTCCTGTTAAGTATGGCACAAACCCGGAATGTATGATGGAATTGATTGTAGTCAAAGGCAAACGTCCTGCTCTGTTTGGGAGAGATTGGTTGGGTAGGATAAAGTTAGATTGGGAGAATATCTTCTCTGTTAAAGATACATTGAAGCACAAGATATCTGTGCCCCAATCAGATGAATACCCCAAACAGTTCAATGAGTTGCTACAGAAACATAGTACACTATTTTCTACTGAGGGTAATGGTATTAAGGGTTTTACCGCATCATTGAACTTGAAGCCAGATGCCAAACCAGTATTTCAAAAGGCTAGGCCTGTACCTTACTCCATGGTTTCTGATGTAGAGAAAGAATATGACAGATTAGTCAAAGCAGACATATTGTACCCCATAGATCACAGTGAATGGGCTTCTCCAACAGTACATGTACCAAAGTCAGGTAAATCCATCAGAGTATGTGGAGATTACAAAGCTGTTAATGCGGCTATAGAAGATGATGGGTATAAACTACCAAATACTCAAGATCTATTTGCTAAGATAACTCAGAATGGTACTCAACCTAAAGTATATTCTGTGTTAGATTTATCTGGTGCCTTTAACCAATTGTTGCTGGATGAAGAATCAGCTAAACTGCTTGTTTTGAACACACAACAGGGTTTATTAGGTACAAAACGCTTAAGTTTTGGCGTTAAAACAGCACCTACAGTTTTTCAAGCTACGATGGATAAGATTTTGGTAGGCATTGAACATTGTTTTTGTTACATTGATGACATCATTATTGCAACGGAGACCGTTGAAGAGCACTTGCAGGTACTGAAGAAAGTATTATCTAGGCTAGATGAATACAATGTAAGATTGAATGGCTCAAAATGTCAATTCTTCAAATCTCAAATCAAATACCTGGGACATTTGCTCAGTGGAGATGGCATACGTCCTTTGCAAGGCAAAGTTGATGCTATTCAAAATGCCCCTAGACCTAAGAATGTGTCAGAACTGAAATCATTCTTGGGAATGGTGAATTATTATGGGAAATTTGTTCCAAATCTTTCATCAAATTTACACTCCTTGTATGCTCTCTTAAACCATTCTTCTAAATGGTTATGGAACCAAGATTGTGAGGATGCATTTTTATATGCTAAAAATGTACTCACTGGTGACAAAGTGCTGATGCACTATGACCCACTGAAACCATTAGTGCTCAGTGTAGATGCAAGTCCATATGGACTTGGGGCTGTATTGAGTCACCAACTGGCAGATGGTTCAGAAAGACCAATAGCTTACGCATCGCGAACACTCAGTTCTGCAGAAAAGAACTATGCTCAAATTGAAAAAGAAAGCTTAAGTATCATATACGGGATCAAAAAGTTTCACCTGTATTTATACAGTAGAAATTTCACTCTAGTGACAGACCATCAACCTTTAACTAGAATTTTTGGTCCAAAGTCGGGAATTCCTCCATTAGCAGCGGCTAGGATGCAACATTGGGCTGTGTTGTTATCGGGATACACATACAATATTGTATATCGTTCTTCCGAAGAAAATGCCAATGCAGATCTGCTAAGTAGGCTTCCTGTAGACAGTCCTAAAACGGCAGATCCTGAGGAAAATTATGTCTTCAGGACTGTATCTGACAAATTACCAATAACAGCAAAAAGAATTGCTGATTGTACGAGCAAGGACCATTTATTGATTAAAGTGTACGAATACACTTTGTCTGGATGGCCTAATCATTGCCCAGAAAAGGCTATGCAGTCTTACTGGTGTCGCCGGGAAGAACTTTCTGTAGAAGATGGATGCTTATTATGGGGAAGACGAGTTATAATTCCTTCCTCATTACAGGAGTGTCTTCTAGCAGAGTTACACGAATGTCATCCTGGAATGTCTAGAATGAAAGCCCTAGCTAGGTCTTATCTCTGGTGGTCTGGATTGGACCAGGATATTGAAGAGATGGTTAGAGCTTGTTCAGATTGTGTAGAGGCACAGGGTTCTCCGAAAACGGTTCCATTGTTACTTTGGCCTTGGGCTACGGAGCCGTGGCAAAGAATACATACTGACTTTGCAGAAGTAAAAGGTCAACATTTCCTGATCATTTCAGATAGTTATTCAAAATGGCTAGAAGTTTTCTCTATGGGTAGCACAACAGCCAATGCTACCATCAATGTTCTGAGATCTTTATTTGCTAGATTTGGATTACCGCAACAGATTGTTTCTGACAATGGTCCACAGTTCATTGCAGAAGAATTCAAACATTTCCTTAAATCGAATGACATAGATCACACATTGTGCCCTCCATATCATCCAGCTAGTAATGGATTGGCAGAGAAAAATGTGCAAACATTTAAGAAGATGTTAAAGAAGTCTGACAAGTCTCTATCTTTGTCTCATAAGTTAGCAAATTTGTTGTTCAGTTATCGGAATACACCGCACACTACTACAGGAACAACACCTGCGGAATTGTTCCTTAAACGAAGTCCAAGAACTCGTTTGTCTTTGTTGAAACCTAGTTTGAAAAGAAAAGTAGAGAGACGCCAGACGGCCTCAAAATTTCAAAGGGATGGGCCTTGTCCAAAAATGAGAACATTCGATCTGTATCAGTCAGTCAGAGTGAGGAATGTTAGGGGAGGAAAAGAGAAGTGGATTCCTGGTACTATTGTAGCCTTAAAGGGGCCGCTTACATATCTTGTTCGAGTTCCAGGTAATAACAGGAGATTTGTACATGTTGATCATCTTATTCCTGATGACTCCGTTAGAGAGTCAAAGGTTCCGGTGAGATTGGACGCAAATCTACCCGAGACCGATGTTACACTTGATATTTTCCCATCTTTACCGGTCTCACCAGCTGATCGTGAGGTGAGCTCACCCGTTCAGTTTCCTCGCTCTGCACTCGCTGAGCCAATAGTCTCCAACCCTGGGGACAGTGCAGGGTCTCCAACCCCTAGTCCATGTGAAACTAGTTCGCAAACTGATAAGACTCCAACTGTACTCAGGAGGTCAACCCGAGTCCTTAAAGCTCCAAAGAGACTCGATTTGTAGATATTGAACAGTTGTGGTTAATTATTATGTTCGGGACAGCTAAGTATAATATAAAGCTGTCATAATTGATTTGTATATTTGTTCGGTAGCATGATAATTGTCTGCAAGTGCTCATAAGGATAACTCTTGTATATAACTGCATCATTGCCAAAGTTTGATGTATTGTGATAATGATGAAACTCAACTACTGTTAGCGCAATACATAACCTGTCTGTGAAGTATAGTTGTTCCTCAGCTAAAAGGGAGGAATGTTATAAATTAAGGTATATTGGGTGACGTCAGTGATCTCAGACATGTGTAGTGCGCATGTGTAAATAAAGCAGTTTGGTTTGATGGCGATCAGTGATGTGTTGCGGAGTTGTTTCTGTACTAAACAGACTAGAATATTTGGCGTATCGACGCTTGTCTAGGATACAATAATTATGTTCTAAATTCTAGGGTTTTGTGTGCTATCCAATGACCGATCGTACTGCCGAGCGCCGTCCCAGAGCATAGTAGGGAGGACAGGACCGGATAGCTCTGGTTTCGAGATTGGAAAAATGCGTTGACCAGCTCTGCGATAAAAGTCGAAACTAGGGTCAAGATTAATTTCTGTATATCTCGAAAATTGAACACAATTAATTAAGACGATTCCTGAATCTGATTTTTGTCTTTTGTTTCAAGTTTGTGATACGGTATCCACGGACAAAACGACAGCGACTGTTATACGATATGTTTAAATTCCACGTAGATCTGTGTCACCGATTTCGAACATTAAATGCATGTTTTTTTTCTAATAAATTTCACTAAAACATGGAGAGAATAGAGATTTAATGATACCAAAACATGACAGTCGGCCTACCCATACAAACTGGTACTAAGCCAACAGATGATCTGTATTATTACCGGTATTGATTGATCGTCTTGAATAAAAAAATGGACAAATGCGACATAGGATCATCTATATTGCATAGCCAAGAAACAAATTAAATATTATTATTGAATAACGAATGGGCAAATGCACGGACATAAAAGGCCTGATTATTCGCGTTCAAGACTTGAAAATACTTAAATATGGTCTTCACAATATGCACCCTACTGAATCGACAAGTATGATTGTAGGTAAACACCGCCGGTCACGTGTCAAATCACAGTCAATGGTAGGTTTTTCGGTGCTTTCGTTATCAAGCGTGGGCGTGTGTCTGACCAGACGACAGTGACCACAGCCGAAAATGAACGATTTTCAGCATATCGATGACAGGTATGGTTACTGGTGTCCAGTCATTTTTTGATGGAGAGATACCGTACTATATTGTCACCAAATGTAGGGTTATTACTATTTCAAGTTAACAAAAATTTTAAACATTTTTGCGGCGAGAGGTGTTTTTAGGTGTTGGTGGACAGTCCATGGTATAGGTATTAGCATCGAATTATAGTGTCAGGAAATGAGCACAAAATGAACACGTGGGAACTTACTACCTGCCTCATGTATCACTGACTCATTCATCTCTCGATTCCTTTCACTTGTGTGTGTTTAAGAGGAATGTGAACCATTAATAGTTTATTCTCTGTCTGTCTGATATTACGACAGTCCATGGTATCATCATCGGATCGATCGACAGTCCATGGTTGGTCAAAATACGGTCAGTCCGAACTGACGTGAACCGTGTAACCTTGGCCAATGACTCGCCAAATGGACAGTTGCCAAGACAAATGGTAGCTACCATGGACTGTCGACATATCTGATATACAATTATATGTTGCCTCATTATAACATTGCAGTTGTTATCGGGCTTCAATGTGAAGTGATCCAATCTACAGTTCATGGTCGCATGACAAATGGACTGGTGCATTCACCTACAATCATACTTGTCGATTCAGTAGGGTGATATGCGACGGTGATAGGAAACCTGTTTACGGGTCAGTAGTATATAGAGAGCACCTACCGCCAGTGGCTCGTCACTGCGCATGCGCAGAAAAAAAACAGGGCGTGCGCAGGTCACGTGGTTGCCATGGTGACGTCACTTCCGGTCACGTGGCCTTTGGGGATGTATTCCTCCGCGGTGATGCTGTCTGGCGGTGATGCGGTCGTGGGGAGAAGCTTCCGCGGACAGAAAGCAGTCCCAAATACGCGGCTTTCGTGAGAATCATCTGGAATGTTCGGCAATCTTCAGGGGCGATAGGAGCCCCTAGTGGACCGCTTGGGTCGAATGAGGTGTCAAAGTGAAGCGCTCCTCCAGGGCCATCAAGTCATGGGTGTCACAGAAACAGAAACAAAGTCACAGAAATCGAACTTGTACATCAATTTAAATTTCTAGGAATTTTTGTCAATGACCAACTTAATTGGACAACCTACATAAATTATATATGCAATAAAGTGTCAAGGAATCTAGGGATTATAAGCCATATTAAAAAATCACTAAATAAGAATACATTATACATATTATATTACTCGATGATATTTCCTTATTTTAACTACTGTAATGTGATATGGGGAAGCACCTATGTAACCCATCTGAATCCATTTAATTCTGCTACAGAAACGTGCACTCCGGATAATTACCTTTTCGCGAAAACATGAGCATACACAACCACTCTTCACAAATCTAAAAATATTGCAGTTGCCAAAACTAAATCAATATAGTTCACAAATTCATTCATCACTTTGATCAGCTACCAGCATTTTTAAAATTATATTTTACAAGACAATCGGACATACATCAACATGGGACCAGGGGACAAGCTCTTAACCTATAAAGGCCTATATATCGATCTAGCCTGTCGTTTTATACCCTCAAAATTACTGGACCTCGCTAGTGGAACAAACTCCCCTCATCAATCAAAAGTAGTGACCCAATCTGCAGGGGCCTCGTTGGTGAATTTACAATTCACGTATGCTTTGTCCGTGTATCAGGCGCATCGACGGCTGCTCTTGTGCAATCAGATACCGCCTTTGAGAAACTGCAGTTTGTGTTGCGTGAATCTTCGACCATGTTCGGTCCGGTCCGTGTTGAACGATCTGGTTCCTAAGCTCCTTCGAGCTGTTTAGGATACGGTATCCCACAATAGACCTACAACAGATGTTTCGCATTTTAAGGGTATTTTTCAGAGGCTCTCTGGGTGGTAACCCCAATAGCATCTTCCAGGTGACGTTTGATCTCCGTGATGGACCTATGCGCGGGATCGCTCTTCTTTTCAAGCGGCAGCAGAGTAGTAGTGTCTACTGATTTCAGCGCAGGTTTTCCAGGGAGGTAACTCTTGGTTCCTTTTTTCGGCCAGGGGCGCTCTTGTAGGTATGACGTCACTTCCGGTCTGGGTGAATGGAGCGTGACCTGGGAACATGATAGGATATGTACTGACCTGTCTGTGGGTTTTTCCACAATGTCGTTACCGAAGATGTCACGGAGATCACCGAAGAGACACGGAACACTTCCCACGAAAAGACACGGAGGTGGCCGAAGACACACGGAGGTGCCCCAAGATGTCACGGAGGTGCCCGAAGACACACGGAGGTCACCGAAGATGTCACGGACACTTCCGAGTCTCTTCGGTCACCTCCCCAAGACCGAAGACACCCGGAGGTGCCCGAAGATGTCACGGAGATCCCGAAGAGGGCGAGAGGGATCCCTAGTGTACCGATTGGGTCGTATGAGGTATCAATGTGAAGCATTCGTGAAGGGGCATCTGATGGGATGGGTGTGGTGTTGAAATATCGTCATTCTGCGCATGCGCGGTAGACCAAGGGTATGGAAATAGACGTTTTGGGGTCTAGGTGGGTCACTAGTGGTCCGATGGAGTCGAGTGAGGTATCAATGTGAAGCATATGTGAGGGGGCATCCAGTGAGCTGGGTGTGGGGTTGGAATATGGTCATTCTGCGCATGCGCGGTAGACCAAGGGTATGGAATAGAAGTTTTGGGATGTAGGGGAGCCCCTAATGGTGCGATGGAGTCGTATGAGGTATCAATGTGAAGCATTCGTGAAGGAGCATCCGATGGGGTGCGTGTGGGGTTGGAATATCGTCATTCTGCGCATGCGCAGTAGACAAAGGGTAAGAAAATAGACGTTTTGGGATCGAGGGGGGGCCCTAATGGGCAGATGGAGTTGTATGAGGTATCAATGTGAAACCTATGTGAGGGGGCATCCGGCTGGACTAGTGCCTCGGTCGTTGTCCACATTCTGCGCATGCGCAGACAGGGAATTGTGGGAAAAGGGTATGGAAATAGACGTTTTGGGATCTAGGTGAGCCACTAATGAGCCGATGGAGTTGAGTGAGGTATCAATGTGAAGCCTATGTGAGGGGGCATCCGATTGGACTAGTGTCTCGGCCGTTGTCAACATTCTGCGCATGCGCAGACAGGGAATTCTGGGAAAAGGGTGTGGAAATAGACGTTTTAGGGTTTAGGTGAGCCCCTAATGATCCTATGGTGTCGTATGAGGTCTTATTTTGAAGCTGTCGTGAGGGAGCATCCGCCTGGGCTAGTGTGTCGTTTGTTGTCAATAGTCTGCGCATGCGCAGTCTGGCCGTAGTATAGAAATAGACGTGTTGGGTTTTAGGTGGGCCACTATTGGGCCGATTGGATCGAGTGAGGTATCAATGTAAAGCATACGTGAGGGAGTATCCAACGGGCTGGGTGTGACGTGGAACTGACGTCATTCTGTGCATGCGCAGTAGAGAAAGTGTATGGAAATAGACATTTTGGCGCCGACATGGGTCACTATGGGTCCGATGGAGTCGTATGAGGTCTTATTTTGAAGCTCTCGTGAAGCAGCATCCGTGTTCAAGAGTCTGCGCATGCGCAGTTTGGTCCTAGTATAGAAAGCAGGCATGTTGGGGGATGCGTGGGGGTGTGTTTGACCCACCACTATGGGTCCATGGTTGTGGTTGGGTGGTGGTGTGGGTTCTGCGCACAGACGTCACTTCCGGGTTTCACTAAAACTACCTTCGAACACAGAAGAGTTCCAATGTTCCCCTTAGACGTAGGGTCCGGATGTTCAACATCCGGGTTTTCTCCGGCCCGGCCCGGCCCGGCCCGGCCCGCCCCGCCCCGCCCCGGCCGCAGCGGGTTATCCGGAAGTGCGCGGCATCACCGGAAGTGCGCGGATGAATGTCGGGTCAAAAGGTCAAAGGTCACATCCAGGTTAAAAGGTCTCCCTTTCGGCAAGGTTCGGCAACAATGGTTGCGGCATCGATATACAGAGCTTGAACCCAAAAAGGGGATTGTAAATTAACCTGGGAAGGATGGGCAGGTCCATTTGCACCAATCAGCGGTCGAGAAAAAGAGCCAATGAGCAATCGATAAAAGAACCAATGGACAGGTACTAGAATGCTTTCGCCTACGTCCGCGCCTACATCCGGGTACTTCTATGTAGGTGTATAAAAGTGGGAATTTTTAGGGCACCGGAGCTATACCATGACACGTGGAGAAGATTTTCCAGGGGATCCAGGAGCGCCTCCGGCGCTGTAATTTTTGTTGTTGTTGCTTTCTTTTTGCACTAACCAATCAGAATAGTACGTATCACGGACTACACCCGTAGAGCTACGTATAGGCGCGCATGTGTGACATGATCTATAAAACACATCCCTCTGGATCCCACACCTTCATTTCTACGGTTGCAGAGCCATGACGGAGATCCAGCCCTATGCGACTCGCATTTTACAGCATGCTACCGTGGTTAATTCACTCACGGGTTACCGAGCAGTGGTTCGGTCCATGTTTGCAGATGGCGACGACAACGAGGGGCGACGCCAGATCCTGAAAGAGTTCACAGAAGCGGTCCTCGACAGAGTGCACACGATGGAGAGGTGTGCCATCACTCACCACTACTGGATTATGACAGCCGTCCTTGATGCTCGGGCTATGGACCACGAGCGCTCACGCCGGAACCAGCGACGGCTGGTTGGCCTAGTAATGGTCTGTGCCCTATTGACCCTGGTGCTGTGGGATTGACAGTGGGACCTCACCATAAATACGAAAAACAATCAGTGTGTGTGTCATTCACCGTTCGTCATTGGGTCAAGCATGTCATCTGTCCTACGAGCCATCCTTCCCCTTACACCCCGGGTGGGGTTACACGTCTATGAAGATAAAGTCACCATCGTGGAAGACCGTGGAGATGTTTGCTGGTCGCGCGCTGACACCGTATCGAATACGGTTACGCTACACCGTGACGGCTGGACCAAATTTAAACGGGTGTTGAGCGGAGAGCTCGACGGAAACCTCATCCACATAGACAATGCCATCTACGTACACCGTGCACCACTCTTCTCACGCCTGGGCCGTTACCAAGACCCTACGCGAGGCTTCACCCTAGACCCCGATCTGTGGACAGCCTTCGAGAAAGTGGTGCCTATCGAGGACCAGCTGTTTACACCGGACGAGCGGTCAGCTGTTCAGTTGGGCTGGGCTCGTGCCCTGAGTGAAGCGGCGGCAGAACCCAATGAACAAATTACCAAACCTAGCAATGAAGCGGAGGCAGACGATGATGCCATTGATTATCCGGCTAGACTCAGTCAGCCCAGTGATATGACCAGCCGATCCTTTGATCTCACGGGGTTCTCCCTATAAATACGAGAGACAGTCAAATCTGGTACCATTCACGTACTGACCATGACGGAGCATATAATACGGGCGTATCTCAGCTTGACCCCGAGGTCTTCCTGCACGTTTATGCGGATAAGGTCGATATCATGGAGGAGGTGGGAGACATCTGTGATGCGGACCTTACACAACCGTGCCCGGCTCACATTCGTCTGTCCCGAGAGGGCTGGACCAATTCAAACGGGTGTTGTCTGGTGAACTGGACGGCGACCTCATCCACTTGTGTCACGATGTGTACGTCCGACGCGGCCCCTTCTTTGCTCAATTGGCTCGGCTAGATGGGGATACAGTCCATTTTACCCTTCACCCTGATCTATGGTCTGCATTGGAAGATGCCGTGGTAGATGTGGATCAAGTGCTTACGGAGGAAGATCGGTCGTCAGACGAGTTGGACTGGTCATTTACCATGGACAATGTGCTGGCAGAAGCCAACGAAGAAAATCAGAAAGAAACTCCGGCCCAAGATATACCCGTTATAAATAAACGATAGAGCCAGGGTCCATCATCATTTGTCACCATGAAGAGCTGGGAGAAGGTGTTGGATAACTTATACTACAGTCCCGACAGTCCGGCGGGCTATAGTGCATTGACGGCTCTCTATCGAGCGGCCAAACCCCAGGGGATACAACGTGCTCAAGTCCGAGATTGGTTAAGAAAACAAGACACCTATACCTTGCATCGAGCTGCCCGTCGCCATTTTCTACGGAACCGGGTCATCGTGGGAGGACTAGATGCCCAGTGGCAAGCGGATTTGGTCGATATGAGCGCCTTTGCCAAACACAACGATGGGAATCGGTATATCTTGACGTGCATCGATATCCTGTCGAAGTATGCGTGGGTGGTACCCATCCGGACGAAAACGGGGGCGAATCTCATAGCGGCGTTCAAGGACATCTTCAAGATCGGGCGCAAACCCATGTATTTGCAAACCAACGAAGGCACGGAATTCCTCAACAGACCGTTCCAACAGTTTCTGAAAGCCCAGAAGGTGTTTTTCTTCCATACGATGTTCTTCCGATACTTGTGAGTGTTTACAATCGAGCCTATCACCGGAGTATAGAGAGAGCCCCCATTACCGTGACCCAACGCAATGAAACCCAAGTCCGGCGTGTCTTGTACCCCAGACAATCGCAGCGAACGACGAAGGAGGTGTACAAGGTCGGGGACCCTGTACGGATCAGTAAAGTCAAAGGTCAATTTGAGAAAAGTTACTTGCCCAACTGGAGCGATGAGCACTTCCTGATTAAACGGCGCCTACCCCGACAGCAGCGAGTCTTTGAACTGGAAGATCTTCAAGGGGAACCGTTGCTAAGGACGTTTTACGAGACGGAATTACAGCCTGTCGTAAAAACACAGCAAAACTACTACACGGTGGAGCAGATTTTGAAAACGGAACGTCGGCGTGGCAAACTGTTTCATTTCGTGAAATGGCAAGGCTGGCCCAGTTCCTTCAATTCCTGGGTGGCGGCCAACCAGGTGAAACGACTATAAAGCCAGACATCACTACCGTCATCCTTCATTCCACGTTCGACCACGGTGCTATGGACAAGCAGCAGCTGCCTCTGAACACAGCGTCTCCCAAAACGCGCAAAGCGCAAGTGGGCTTTGTGGTGATATTGCTAACCCTGCTGAGTGTGTTGTACGGAGGTGTGTTTTACGACGTAGCCTATCTCAGCACCCTACTTAACCAACTTAGAACTCCAGCTGTGAGCGGCAGTGAAACCAGTCTACAGATAGCACCAGTCACCTCCGTGATCGAAACGAGCCCAGTCATCACCACCACCACACCACGTGTACAAGCCACATCGAGCTCCACACCAAGTATACAGTCAACACCTACACCAAGTACACCCACTACGTCTGAAAACCCACCGGATTTCATCCCTCACAGTGAACAGACAACGACGACCGACGTCGTACCCACCACTACTCCAGTTCACTCGTACCAAATTTACAAGAGCGGGTTACCACGACAGCGGATACACCTCGAACCATGGACCCTCGGTGGCAGCATCCCTTCACTTGCGTCATCGCAGGACCGACGGGTTCCGGCAAAACGCATTTCGTCAGGAAGCTCCTTCAACACGCCGACAGCATGATCACCCCACCCATTGCCCGAGTCGTGTGGTGTTATGGAGAATGGCAGGCAGCGTATGCAGCAATGCCCTATATCACGTTCGTGGAAGGCCTACCTAACCTGGCCGATTTGGAACCCGACACCTTGGTGGTTCTGGATGATCTCATGGCGGAGACGGATGCGCGGGTCACCCAACTCTCTACCAAAGGCAGCCACCATCGACGGCTCAGCATCATCTACATTGTGCAGAATCTGTTCAGTAAAAACAAAGAACATCGGAACATCAGCTTAAATGCCCACTACCTGGTGGTCTTCAAAAACCCGAGAGATACCACTCAACTGCTGCACGTGGCGAGTCAGATGTATCCCGGCCGCACACCGTTTGCGTTGGAAGCCTTTAAAGATGCGACAACTCCTCAGCACGGGTATATGCTCTTCGACCTCAAGCAAGCCACCCCGGATCACCTTCGACTACGGACCGGCATCTTTCCCGGAGAGGCCCACCACGTGTACATGCAAAAATAA